>DWPQ01002698.1:0-10292 GCA_018251795.1 Perichares adela | reverse complement strand
AGACATTTAGAAAAAGTGTACTGTAAAGTTGATGTCCGATTTTACGAGGTGAAATTATATACATTTAAATAAAGTGAGTTGGTTTCATTACGGAGTGTTTAATTGGTGTGAACTCTTACAACTCAGAAGTGGGATCGCCAGTGCATAAATACCGCGTAAGTACAGGCCATATTCTTAAACAATTAAAAAAAAGCTACCTTTATAGAACATTGCAAATAACCGTTTTGCAATAAATTAATAAGAGTAATAATGCATGGATTTATACTTAATTTTTGCGTTACATTATATTGATATATATATTTTTCAATAATTAACTACCGACAATAAAATAAAATTGAATTAAATTTTCGGTTTTACTGTACCTTGAAGCACGAACATAGAGCATCTAGCCTTATTTGAAACATGAATTTACAAAAGGTCGATGAAATTCCTTTCAGTCCATAGTACTAAGAATTGCTTGTGTATTACCTATGGTTCATAAACGAATTTATAGAAGGCATATAGTATTAACACCATTAAATTGTACCTACTTTTCTCTGCTATCACATAACGATATCTGGCCTCAGTGTGTTAGCTGAAAGTCTTAGCGTATATCTACATGAGAAAACTTAAATAAATATAATTCATACTTTGTTTCTATTTTAACGAGAATGACATATGGGATTGGTATGAGTTTCAGGGAGATGGACAAGTCTGAAGGCAACGACACTGATCTGCGGAAATTGGTGACACCTCGCCGCCAGAAGAGTACTTCGAGGTCAAGCCGCACACGCAGTCGTAGCCGCATCAGCGACCGCCATCGCAGTCGCAGTCGGTGCCTACAAGAACGGGAGCGACAACTAGAACGTGAGCGAGAACGCCTTCGTCACATGGAGCACGCGATCATCAGGGAACGAGAGGCAGTATCCCGATCGAGGGGCAGTGTGGAGCGAAGCCGACGCGTGGACAGCGAGCATCGTACTCGACGTGCAGACGGCGAGCAACGTGACGACCGTAGCAGCTCATCGCGCACACATCAGCGAGACGAACACTATCGACAGGATCGCGACGCTCACACCGGGCGTCGCTCAAGGTCATGTAGCCCGAGTTTTTCGTCAAAAGACATTTTTAAAATTATCCAATCATTTAAGAATTACACGTCACAACCAGAACCAAGTGTGCAGGCTAGTAACAAACTTGATTATAAAAACATATTGCCTGAATTTGATCCTTCTATCAAAAACCAACGTATGGACGTATGGCTAAAAAAGGTAAACGAATGCGCCTCTGTTTACGGTTGGGACGAAAGAACAATCATTCATTTTTCAATGCAAAAACTACAGGGATTAGCTAAAACTTGGTATCAGAGCTTGAACACTATACTTTTTACATGGCCAGAGTGGCAAGAAAAATTACTGAGGGCTTTCCCGTGTGAACAAAATTATGGTCAGACTTTGGAAGATATGCTAAGACGTAAGAGTAGGTTTAACGAACCAATTGAAAATTATTTTTATGAAAAACTCGCCTTAATCAATCAGTGTGACATTACCGGTAAACGCGCTGTTGATTGTATTATCCATGGGCTAACTGACAAGACTGTAAAATCCAGTGCTTTAGCCCTGCGATGCTCTGAGCCTGATCAGCTTTTACAATTCTTATTAAGTAATCACGAGCATACCTACCCGATACCCGGGAGAAATAAACACAATGAGCATCATAATGAACTTGATCAACATCATAAGACGATTAGTAAGCTTAGCATAAACTCCTCCGTATTTTGTTATAATTGCAAAGAAAGAGGTCATCCGTATCGAAAATGCAGTAAGCCCTTGGTTAGGTGTGGAAACTGTCATAAAGTAGGTCACACAAATGAGAACTGCCGAACCAAGAATGACAATCGCGATAATCCGTCTACAAAGTCTAACAGTATCCCAAAGACTATGAATATAACGAATTCTAATCCCAACAGTAAATATATCAAAAATATAAACATTAATGGTATACCGATGGAAGCGTTTGTAGACTTCGGTAGCGAAGTTACTTTGATAGGAGAATCTACTGTCACCAAATTAAACATTTCACATGACGGTGTTTCTTCAGTAATGAAGGGATTTGGAAACGGATTAGTCCAATCGCTAGGTTCCGTGTCACTTGAGTTGACGATAGATGGTGTAACTGCTGTTGTGATATGCAAGGTTGTAGAAGATCGGTTACTTGATAAACCGGTACTTGTCGGACAAACGTTTTCGGAGCAACCCCATATCGTTGTAGTTAAGGATGCGATCAAGTTGCAGTTCTTAGATATAGGAACAGAGGTACCATCTTACTGCTTAGCCAATGATCAGGCTACCCCGGTTCGAGTTAGGATGTTGGAACATGGTGTTTTATATGGTGCGGCGAGTCTCAAAACAGCCGTGGATTCAACATTTGACGGACATGTTCTGATAAACCATAAGGTTGTGGGAAAACCCAACAACCAGTATATCACCCTTGGTGGGGTCCACTATGTCAAAAATGGTTTTCTTAATGTAACAGTCGTGCCATGTGTTATACCATGTTCTTTGCATAAAAATTTCGTGTTCTCGCGTGCAGAGAGAATTGAGGTAGTCGATAAAGCAGAATCTGGTTGGTCTAATTGTAATAATATCCGAAATTATGTCGGTAAAGTAAATCAGATCGAACAATGTCAAATTAAATTTGGCGAGTCTGCTCCTGAGGAGTACAAAATACGACTACTTGAACTTCTGCGACGTTATGAACATTGTTTCGCGTTTAATTTAACGGAGTTAGGTTGTACTAATATGACAGAAATGAGTATTGAATTAAATAGTGATCTACCTGTCGTTTATAGACCGTATAGACTTTCACATCACGAGCGTCATAAGGTGCGCGATATGATAGGTGAGATGTTAGAAGCGGGGATAATCAGGGAATCTGTCTCTAACTACGCCAGTCCTATTATATTGGTGAGAAAGAAGGATGGAAGCATGCGTATGTGCGTTGACTACAGAATGTTAAATTCCATAACGATCAAAGAACGATATCCAATGCCGATAATAGAGGACGAGATATCCCGGTTATCTGGCCAAGCGTGGTTTATCACTCTGGACCTTATGTCAGGTTACTATCAAGTTCCAATCGCTGAACATCATAAACATCGAACAGCGTTCGTCACACCAGACGGTCAATATGAGTTCAACCGTGTACCGTTTGGCTTGGCGAACGCACCCGCTGTGTTCCAGCGCATGATGAACCACGTTTTGGGGCCTGCACGCTTTGAAAAAGCTACTGTGTATATAGATGACTTACTAGTTTACGGGAGGGATCCAGAGGAAGTTTTGGCGCGACTGGAAGAGATATTGCAGCTCCTAGATAGTGCCAATCTTAAATTAAACCTCGCAAAGTGTAGTTTCTTGCAGAATCGAATCGATTATTTAGGATACGAGATTAGCTGCTCTGGTATGCGACCGGGCGAGGGAAAAATTAAATGTGTCTCTGATTTTCCCCAACCTGGTAACATACATGCAGTCCGTCAGTTCCTAGGGTTAGTTAGCTATTTCAGGAAATTTATAAAGAGTTTTGCTGAATTAGCTTTTCCCCTAACAAAACTATTGAAAAAAGATGCGAAATGGGAGTGGTTAGATGAACAGCAATATGCTTTTGAGACTCTAAAGGCGGTACTAATCAACAGGCCAGTTCTTTCTATCTATGATTATTCCGCGGAAACTGAGCTCCACACAGACGCCAGCAAAATAGGTCTCGGTGCAATTTTGATGCAACGTCTCGATGTTTCTCAACCTTTTCAACCAGTAGCTTACTACAGTCGACAGACATCTCCAGAGGAAAAGAATTTTCATTCTTACGAGCTTGAGACTCTAGCCGTAGTTTGTGCCCTAAAGAAATTTCGAGTTTTCCTTCTGGGTAAGAATTTTAAAATCATCACCGATTGTAGTGCGCTCCGTTCAACGTTTCAAAAACGGGATCTTATTCCTCGCATAGCACGATGGTGGCTTGCAATACAAGAATTTGATTGTGTAGTAGAATATAGAGCCGGTGCGAGGATGGCTCATGCAGATGCACTATCGAGAAATCCTGTAGCGGACGCATCTGCCGAAAACACTTTACAATGTCCTGGTGTATTGGCTATTAGCAACGAGGACTGGCTTCTTACTCTCCAACTCGGGGATACAGAATTGGAAAGGATTCGTGATATTCTAAATTCTAAGTTAGATTCGAAAGGTCTTGACTACATTAAAGAAAATTATGTAATAAAAGATAACAAACTATTTAGATATTTTGACGGAGATACTAATAATATTAGGTGGGTCGTACCCAAGGGCGCCAGATGGCAAGTATGCAAGTTAAACCACGATGACATAGGGCATATCGGTTTTGAAAAGACACTAGAACGTATCAGAAGGCATTATTGGTTTTCTAAAATGTCCCGTTTTATAAAGAAATACGTTAGTTCTTGTATTGAATGTGCTTACGCAAAGAAATCTGCAACCACATGCGAAGGACTGTTACACCCTATTAACAAAGCAGGAATACCGTTTCACACCTTACATGTTGACCACCTTGGACCATTCGTTAAGTCCAAAAGGGGCCACACTCATCTGTTGATTAGCGTTGATTCTTTCACCAAGTTCGTATTTATAAAAGCAGTTAAGAATACCAAAACTCAAGCTGTTATCAGGGTCCTAGAGGACATTTTTGACACTTTTAGGACACCAGATAGACTTATTAGTGACAGAGGCAGTTGTTTCACATCTCATGCATTCAAAAGATTTTGCTTGGATAGAGGTATTAAGCACATATTGAATACAGTCGCGAGTCCAAGATCCAATGGACAAGTGGAACGATACAATAGGACTGTTCTAGACTCTCTAACAGCACAAAATCTAAAGAACGATGAGAAAGATTGGGACACTCAGATAGGTAGAATTCAATGGGGTCTTAACAATACTGTTCAGAAGACTCTGGGTAGGGCGCCCGCTGAAGTAATGTTTGGCACAATAATGGACAGTGAAAGTAATCCAATGCTAAACGAAATAACAAACCTAATTCGGGAGCCATGCGATTTGTCGTCATTACGTAGCGAAGTGAAGGAGAGGATTGACACTGAACAAATGAAACAAAAAGAGTATTATGACAAGGGGAGAAAGCCGGCACATATTTATAAAAAGGGGGATCTGGTAAAAATCGCGAAAGCAGCTTTCCAAAATTATGGTAAAAGCACCAAACTTCTTCCAAATTATGAAGGGCCGTTTAAAGTTATCAATATTTTAGGGCACGATAGATACAAAGTTGCACCTATACCTGGTTTTGACGGAACTAAGAATAGACGCAAAACGACTGTGGCTGCAGACCGTATGCGGCCCTGGATACACATAGCATCCTTAGAGCTCGATTCAAATGATCATGACGCGGTGGCAGTAGATGATAGTGACTAACTACGCTGGATAAAATTGTCTTGGTTCAGAGTATTGTAAGAACATGATTTATAATAGACGATTGTCAAAAAAATTAAGTGATTATGGATAGTTCTAAGATGGCTATGATACAAAGTTTTTGTATTGTTCCAGGTCAGGAGCGAGAATGGATAATTTCGCTACCTGACGTTGATTAATTATTATAATTAGTTATCAAGAGCGAGATTGGATAGATTCGCTACTTGAAGTGTTTTGTTAAAAGGGTTATCAAGAGCGGAAATGGATTATTCCGCTACTTGACTTGGTTATCAAGAGCGAGTATGTATACGTTCGCTACTTGACTATTTAGTACAATTATAAAATAAAAAGGGTTATCAAGAGTGGAAATGGATGATTTCCGCTACTTGACTTGGTTATCAAGAGCGAATATGGATACGTTCGCTACTTGACTGCCTAGTATACTATAAAATAAAAGGGTTATCAAGAGCGAAAAACAGATTAGTTCGCTACTTGACCTAGTTTATAATGAAATTGTGGTAAAATATGGAGTAAATATATATACTTAATTTATCACTTCAAATATGGGTACTGATTTTTGTTTATAATTTTAATTATCTACACATTTTATTGATGTATAATTTTTATTTTTATTTTTTTTTACGTTTACTGTTCGCTTAAATAATTATATCAAACATGAAATCGTTGGATGAATGTACATTATAAAAACTATAAATTTTTATTTACTGTTTAATTAAAGTTGCCGTTAAGATGTTATTAGTATAATTTGGAATCAAATTCACTTAGTAATGTCATTACAATATTCAAATACCTACATATCTAGTAAGTTTCTGTACCAAGTAAGGGTGATGTCAAGTATGCCGAGTGTAAGGTTTTCCAACAGGGCCGTGTATGAGGGCATACACGTGATCAGGATGGTCGAGTGTAAGGTTTTGTCCTTAAATGCTTATCAATTTATTTTTACATTTAAATAATTGTAGTATTAACACCTGCTAAGGAAATTAAAACGGAACTAGCGCGAGCAACTTCCGGCGACACGTGGTAAGAAAAGCATAGAGGGGGTTGTACTCAAAAAAAGATGGCATTCTGGACTCAGATCTGGGTGTGTTGAGACATTTAGAAAAAGTGTACTGTAAAGTTGATGTCCGATTTTACGAGGTGAAATTATATACATTTAAATAAAGTGACTTGGTTTCATTACGGAGTGTTTAATTGGTGTGAACTCTTACAAATGTTTACCGTAACTACATAATATAGGTTGTATAAAAGAAATACTTTTGTGTCCTCCAATATGTATAAAAAAGTAAATCTGTCTATCATCGTCGTCTATTTGACAGATTATCGTTTTTGACTTTGACGTGACAAGAAATGTCAGCTATAGAAAAAGATTAATTTCGTCTTGAAGTTCAGCATGAATTATATTCATAGTTAAATTAATTTTCTTTGTAAATCTTACATGTAATGTCGTTGTTCGACACGGCCGTATTTAATTCTACCCTTTACGAGGCTCTGTATCTTCAGATTGGGGATACTTTAAGCTTCGCTAGGGACTTTTTTGAATCGTGCGTGTCATCTTTACCGACAGCAAGTTTGCCGGAAACCTTCTTGAACTTCAGTGAGTTTACATTTTACGAAGGCTTGGCTGATGTTTTCTACTTCAATGAATTCCAGTGTCTTTTGTTGAAGACATTTTCCTTGATTCTGCTGTTTACATTACTTTTGATTATAATCTCGTGGCGTGTTTACGGTAACCGCATTTCGGAGCGTTTTATGCGGCCTGGTAAGTGTTTAATTGTACTTCTTGTTTGTTTTACATTTTATTCTTCAAAACATACTTAAATTTAATTCATCTATAGGGAATCCAATAACCCCTTATATTGAGTATTTTAATGTAGGAGAAACTTTGTTTGCCTATGGCATAATCAAAGTTTACCCTGCAATTTGATCATTGGCTTTGAAGAACAATAGTACTATTGTTAATATTTATGTGATGTTTTAGTAGTCTCTCTCTCTCACACAATAGAAAATACAATTTGACAGTACTGACATACATAATGACTACATGAACTACATACTGACAGGGTTAATGCAAGATTTATTGCAGAACCTTGTTATAATCATGATAGTAAAGGAATGGTGCGCTTAGATCTCCTGTTGTCAAACCAAGGTAGAAAAACTATAATCTACCATGTAGGTGATATGTAGAATGGGCAATTTAACATACCTTTGAGTAGAATGTGGACAACTCTTTATTTTACAAGTTTCCTTAAAATGATTTCCTTTACTGAATGGTGCAAGACCTGATTTATTACTTTTATATGTATAACTTTGACATGCAAGCATAATTTTAGATAATCTGAATAGATTATAAATATTCAATTGTTTATCATTATAGCTACTTCAGCTACAATAGAACAACTAAAAGAGAGTGTTTCTAAACTTAAACTACCTAAAGAGCATACTCCACGGATTTAGAAGGCTCGAAATGGCTGATAAAATCAAGAAGTTTTTTCAAAAGAAGAAAGCCGATGCCAAGTTTAAGTTGGCAGGTCCTGGTCATAAATTGAGTGAATCCACTATTAGTAGTCACAGTTCCAATTCTAAGAAAGAAGTGCCAGTAATAAAGAGATCAGGACTGTCAGAGGAAAGTAAGGTGGCAGCAGAGGCAGCCCTTGCTAGGTTACAACAAAAACGAGAGAATCCAGCGTTTAATACATCCTTAGCAGCTATACAAGTAAGGTTTTATTCCATTCTTTAAGGTTGCTAAAAATGAACTATTCATCAATTGGACTGATTTTTGTGAAGACAATTTTACTTTTGTGTTATAAAAAAAAAAACTGGCGTACCTGAACTATATACACTAAAAAACCTACAGGTTTTCATCTCTGATGCACTCCATAAAACTATATATGAATGTATTATGGAACTCCTTAAGACTACTTATTAAACTAATGGTTAGCTGGTAGAGAAAGCACAAAGTAATGAGCCTGCCTTTTGACTGTAACATTTTATTGTGTTCAATATTGGTTAGATAAAAGCATTATCTGCAAGTCAATCTTTGAGTTATTGGAACATGGCCTATCATCTGGGTCTGTCTATTATTTAGTTGTCTTCTTGAAATTAAGTGTTTTAATTAATTTACAACATTTCAGGCCCAAGTAAAAAAAGAGTTGGAGAATGAAAAAGCCTGTCACTCTAAAGCACCCCCGGCGCTTGTTTCAGAGCAAAGAGAGAAAATAGAGAGTTTTACTGATTTGCCCAATCACTTTGCTGCTACTGGAGTATTTTTCAAGTACTTAAATTATTTTCATTACACAATTATATGCAATACTTGAAGGAAAAAAAATCTTAATCTTTTAAAAATCAGCCATTTTTGAACTATACATTTATATCTGATCAATGATGTTGGACTATAACTTGTGTCAATCTAAACATAAGTAATTACATTCCAGATGTCCATTAATAAGCAATGATATTCTACCAAGAGATGAATGGAAAAAGAACATCAAAACATTCCTATATGAACAGCTAGAGGAAGAGAGAGGGCTGACAGCCTGTCTCATTATACATTCATGTAATAATAATAAGGAAAAGGTATAATATCATTATTATATTCCTGTTACTTTTAAGTAAATGTTTTAAGGACAGGAATTTACACAGTTTGAAAACATTTTTAATTATTTAGAGTTGAATTCAGTCATTTATCTGTTTTAATGTATTCAAGAAAAGTATTTAAAAATAATGTTAATATGTAAAAAAAAATCCACCTCTGTTAAATTTCAAAATGTGTTTTTTGCAGGTAGACACTTGTGTTGAAACTTTATGTAAGTATCTAGAGAACATTGTGACTTATCCAGAAGAGGAGAAATATCAGAAAATAAGAATGACAAACAGGTAAGTTTCTATTATTCTATTGTTATTTATATAAGTTGTTATTACTTTGCTCTGTACCATCCAGTTTTATCATGTGGTACTCAAACATGATGATTAGGTTTCATTGACTCACCACCCTCTTCAGAATAAATTGAAATATTTGAATGTGTCTGACTGACTATATCGATCAGGTCCCATTGGTTTGGACATTCCGTAGAATATAATGTAATATCAATCGCCAAAAATACATTTGATTTTTATCATTTGAAAAACAGTGAACTGAATCCATTCACTTTCAGAGCATTTTGTGACCGGGTTCAGCCTGTAGAGGGCGCCATGGAGGTTCTGTTAGCAGCAGGTTTTATGCAGCAGAAGATTCCTAATGCTGACGGTATTGATGAGGATTATTTAGTGTTCAATAAGGACAATATTCCTTCTGTCGAGAGCCTTACGGTAAATAATGCAATATACATTATAAATTTGTTTATATCTAACTATAAAGTAATATAAATGATTTTATTTATATATTTTATTATAAACAAGCCTCTGCACGTGTATAGATATGCGCATGTACAATTTTGTTAGCGTATGTTTTCTATGTATTGTGTATATATATATATGTGTTTATATATGAAGTTTCCGACTTCGATTTGTTTTTTCTTTTGATCGGTTTTTGAGTTTCAAGTTCATAAAAATTTCAGACACTTATTGACGCGCTACGTTCCGCGGAGCCCATACAGTTGGAGTTGGACAGAAACCTTCAGGTGTTGTTGCCGTCGCAGGCGGCCTCCAAGGTTCAGTTGCCACCGTCGTTCTACGCACTGTCGCCTGAGGAGCTGAAGCGGGAACAACAGATGAGGTATGGAAACATTTTGGGTGATTATGTATTTGCAAGATTGATTGTCAGTCCGTCAATATATACAGGGTGCCCAGGAAAGAATGGATAACCTGTGAAAGGCTAATAGTAGAACTAAATGCAAGCCCAAAAAA
>DWPQ01002697.1:0-10294 GCA_018251795.1 Perichares adela | reverse complement strand
CATCTATGGTCATTTACAACAAAAGGTGTTACCGACGTCAACCATGATGGAAGTGTGGAATCAGTTTATCACTGGCTCTTTAATATTGACACCGAAATTATAAGATCACTGGCTGTGCCCGCGACTTCGTCCGCGTGGAAAGCTCTCAGCGGAGATTTTTTAACATTAATTATTATATTTCAGTCAATTGACATAAAATCGTAATGCCCTACTGCCTATAACCTTCTCAAAATATTGCACTATCTTTTAGTAAAAACCGTACAATAATCCGTTCAATAAGATTTTGAGAAAAAGGGGCACATACATGAGGGGACTTTGTTTTATAATAAGTATAGATATTTGACTTTAAAAGACTGGTAATGTATCTAAATAAGTCAGGTTTTAAACCCTACCGTGACTGGTTTAAGTTAAATGGTAACGGAGCAACCTCTAGGAGAAACCTATCAGCGTTTTTCAAGTGTTTAGTCGGGTGGGACAACTCAACATTTCTGCTTTTTACATTAACGCATTCCGCCCTCTATTGGGCGGGTATGTAGAACTCTTTTAATACCTACTTGGGAGTGTTTTCTCATGATGTAGTGCTAAAGTTTTATACTATTTCATCGCAAAGGCAGCACTATTTCCTGCACCGTCATTGGATTACGACCACTCGGACAATAGTGAACATTGAAAAATAATATGTTTAAATTATATTAAGTTAAGTTTAAGATTAATTTTAAGATTTAATGATAGAATAAGGATAAATATTTAAGCTCCAATCAAATTCAAACTAATTAAATTTAAATTAATTTATTCGTATAGGTAGATATCACTGATACACTTATGCAAGTCAATTTTTATTTCTACATATTAAATGACTATCGAGTTGTTAGAATTACTGTTTAGTTTGGAGATAGTAGCGTCTTCTAGCATTATCCTTTCTATGATCAATTGATTTTTAATGATTTATTTACATTACTCGTGCGAACTGCACGACTTGTGGGTCTCACTGAAAACCAGCAGCCGCTGTTGTCCTGCGGCTACATGCTGAGTGTGAACCCGTTTCACCTTTATTTTTTGTTTTATTTCTGTTTTTTGTTTCCTATTTTAATTGAATGCAGGTATTATGATTTTTTATGGTTTTGGGGGAAATAGATATTTTTCTTTTTTTCTTGATTTTTTTCCGTGAAGCAAGTTGCTTCAAGCATCGCGGTTTCGATAGAAATGTTTAGAGTCAGCAATAGCTATATGTGATATTACATTTTAGTCTTTACGCGTATTAATATATCATCATCTTATCCCATAATTATCCCACTGCTGGGCTCGGGTCTAATCACACATTGCGAGGAGTAAAATCCATTGCGTTGACTAAGTACGGATTGGAAGATTTACAACTTGGAGAGCATAATGAAGAACTTTTATCTGCGCAGGTTTTCTCAAGATTACATGCACTGAAGTTATAATATTGTGAAGCGCATATATTTTTTCTAAATTACAGATACACCCAAAATTCGAACTCGGTCCCTTCATACAGCAAACCGAAGTTCAAACTACCAGGCTCTCAAAGATATTTAAACAATTATTGCAATTATTATGTCTACAATTGATATAAAATTGATCTGTTTCTTTGAATTGGTTGTAGTAGCTAAACACCTAATGGACTTCAATGCATTTGAATTACTCCTGTATATTGTATATCCTGTATACTGTGAATACTCCTGTATACTCTGGACAAGTACTAGACTGTATACTGCAATAGAAAATAGCAGAAACTTAAAATGAAAATTTATAGGTTCATCATATTCACTTAATTTGATTTTGTTTAAATTTTATAATATCATAACATTATGATTATTTAAACTGTAACTTTAATATTTCTTTAAAACATCTAACAATTGGTTTTATCGGATATCTATAAAATATGAAGTTTTAAATTATACATATAAATAAAGCATATTTAGATATATATGAAGTAGTCTAAGACATGTCGAGATATTATTACGTCAACATAAATATCTTAGGCTACTTTAAAAAGGAGTTAGTTAATGTTTGTTACGCAAGTAATGTTTTTAATTTTTAACGGGCTTGAACATCGTCCTTTTGTCCTATGCAATTTTTCAATGTAATAATACTTGTGTATTTGTACAAGTAGTTTTAAGTAATGTTACTTTTATAAATATACATTTTATATCACAGATGTTAATGAATATTTCACCACAATCCATCATTTCCCACTGCTGGGCATTGATCTACTTCCACGATAGAAACGTTTATGCCCATAATCGATCATGTTGACCAAATTAGGATTGGTAGACTTTAGACACCTTTGAAAACCGTATGGAAACCTTGGAACGATTTCCTCAATATGATTTTCTTCACCCGAGCGAGTAATAAATAATTTCTGTAAGTATAATAATTTAGAATTGTGTGTAGGATTCGAACCTGGCCCCTCCGTACGAGAAACAGTCGTTCAAATTACTTTATCACTGCTTTTCTAGATATGAATGAATCTAAAATCTTTACTAAAGTATAAGTAGGCCTTGGAAAGATGTTAACAATACGCTACATTTTTTATGGTTAATTTTAGTTTAACTTGGCTAGTAGGTATTGTATTATATGGTTTAACCCTCTTATCATGAGAGAACATTCAAGCCCAGCAGTGGGACAATTATTGATTGTGATCATGAAATAATTAATTTTTATGTATGAATATAAAATTGTGTGATATATTTTGATATAATTATTATCGCACAATAATCATTTACTTCTTATCAATTGTTTTATGGTAAATATTTTTTTTTAAACCAAACGTTAATTCGGTTATTCAAAATGACATAGAAAATTAAACCTTGTGTCATCGGTATAACGAAACACCCGCAAACATACGTTATGTAAATACAGTTTTGATAGCAACCTCTTGACTCGACTACCAACAATATAAAAATATTAATAAATCAATTTTTAATTAACCGTTTCACGAAAAAAATTAACCACAATAGCAACAAGCACTTCTGAACCGTTAAATCTTTATTTAAGAAAAAAACGAACATGAATACGAAATAGGATCGGCGTATCGAAAACCGGTTTCAATTGAAGTTTTAAAACAAAAAAAAAATTTGAAATGAGAACAGATTCGTTGCAACAAATAACTGTCAACACCCCTTCCGTGAAACAAAGCGCGGTAAAAAATTTAAAAAAGGAAAAAATCACAACCAACCCTAATCCGGCAGTCGTGGGAATAGACAAATGTCGACCGAAGGTGAATTCGAAACTAATTTAAAAGGCAGTATTATTTCGTCTCCGTTTATAAATTTCAATTTAGAAGACATGCACTGTGGCTTACTTATTATCTTACTTTAATAACATCGGAGTAATTTATGAACGAACATTAAACCCAAATACATTTATAAAATACATTTACGATCGTGATAGTTTTATAATGATTCTCACCGACCATATGCCGAAAACATTTGTTTGTCAAAACTTGTCGATAGCCTTAACAAACAAAACTCCATTATTACCAAGTACCGAAATAATAGAATTATCAGTGATTACAGTAATTTACATATTCTTTGTTAAACCGAATGCGACAGAAGGACAAAAACGATTTAATAATAAGTTGCCGAGGCCCTTAACCCTTTAACAAAGAATTACAATATGTTGTTACGGCGTCTTCTTTTTTTAAGGAAGTAGGGATCATTCGAATTTGGAACGAGTTTCGTGGGACCCGCGGGTCTGTGAGGTCAGTCTATCAACATGTCTTGACACAGTAAGACGTTTTAACGCTAAACAATTTATTACAACACGATATCTGTCAATTAGTTTACCAATATACTAATAGTTCAAAAGTGCGTGGAAGAAAAATAATTGAAGTTTACTTTTAATTAATTTGAATTCAAAGTTAATCAATAATAATGACGTAAAAAACTTTTAAATATATCATTAAATAACGTTGAATTTTTATTGAATTATTAAATAAGAAATGCTAGTTTTCGATTGCACCTGAAGTTGCCGGCGGGAAGTAATTTTCCTAAGACGAGCGTAAGATTCAATTTTTTTGTCAAAGTATGTTAAATTATTTTTATTATAATTAACACTGTTGTAACTAATCATCATTGTTCAAGAAGAGTCATTAAAATTAAAATTAATAAAAATAAAAAATATGTCAACATAACTGAAACTTCAAAAAAATTACCAAAAACAGTTTGCCTAAAACATCAACTAACTCCATCGAAAGTTCAAAATAAAGCGATCACTCACCTGTATTTCATTGACGAGCTTCTCAGGGTTGATCTTGTGGTCAGGAGTGACGGGTGCTTGCGGGGTCGGAGGCGCCGGGCCAGGCTGGTGGCCTTCGGTCTCTGGCGTCGGCGACCCGGGCCGGCTTCTGTTCCAGAAGTTCATCTTGAACTGCCTCTGGGCCTCCGCCTGCAGAGCCGGGATGTGGAGAGACAGGGGAGCCGCGCTCAGGTCCAGCGCGCTGCCTCCCGGCGCCGCCTCGTTGGTCTCGGCCGGGGTCATCTTGAAGGAGTTCTGCAGCCAAGAGGCCACGAAGCTGTCCTCCTCCTTCGGCGCTTCCAGGAGCCGAGGGAACGGCGGCGCGGCGCCCGGTTCAAACGCCTCGCCGCCGACCGGCTCCCCTTCCTCAGCTATTTTCGGTACTTTGGCCTCCCTCGGTGACTCCTCTACTTCCGTCTTCCGATACTCATGGAGGTCCCTGTACCTCTCCTGGAGCGCTAGGGATATGTTCTCATTGAAGTATTTCAACATTAATTCCAGTTTCGGGCGAATCGTCACAAGGAATGCATGCGACGGCGCGCGACAGTCCGATCTGTGAACAAGAAGTGACAAGAAGAACTTGAGACGGTCTTCGGGTGTCTTATCGGGTGGTTTATTTACGAGGCACGCGGAAATCGGAAGCGGACCTGCCTGAGGCGCGGGCGGGCGACGACTAACGTAACTTCTTGGTGGAAAACTTGAGCGTCGCGACGCTTTCTTGCGGGGTGGGGCGGACGCGCGCGCCACGCGAAGACGGCGCTCCAACTAGCAAGACGGGGCGCCGCCCCCGCCTTAGACGTCGCTAAGAACATCCCCACCGGCTTCGAGCGCACGCGCCCCGCGTTTTTTCCGCGGAAAAATCTCCCGGTCAAGGAAAAGACGGTCCGACCGGCCGGACGGCCCGGCTGGCGGCCGTGGCGTGTGTGCGTCCGGACTCGGACCTTAGCCCTCTCTCGGACGCCCGAAATAACAACTATTAAAAAGGGCGCGATTTTCCCCTCTCGCTCGCCCGACCGCGACGCGCTCCCACCCCTGTATGCAAGAACGGGACGGGTAGCGCTTCCGATTTTTTTCTAAGCCGCTATTAGTGAGGGAGGAAATAGAAAAGAATGGGCTTCTTTCATATTTTTTTTCTTATCTCCCCTCTCGCTCGCACGTGGGGTGTTTGTATAGCGTAGTCGCGTGCTGACTTTTTAAAAGACTTTATTTCCGTAACGCCTCCTTTATTATAGAATTTTTTTTCTGCTCAGGCGGGGCTTAGCTCATGGGGCTTTAGCCAACGGCCTTCGATGACCGATTTTTTCCTCGTTTACCTAAACTTGGGAATTCGTTTGACGTCCGTATAGTTCTACGACTGAATTAGTTTTCCTAACCAACCACATTGTGGTAAAGACTGTTTAGGTCTACCCTAGGGGGTTTAGATAAATCAATATTTCGGATTAAACTACTTTCCTAAGAAAATTATCTTAAGGTTTTCTCAAGTAGGATATCTTAAGTTTTAGTTCAAGAATACTTATTCACCGTCAAGTTTTCATTCTGTAGTCGGTCGCTACCCCTCGGTAGATGGCGTACCACGCTACGAAATACACAAACCTTATTTAAACTGGCTAATCTATGTATTATAAATGGACAATAAATAGGTAATTAGTTAATTATGAATTTAACGATACCTTATACAAAATATTACAAGGTATTAAGGTATGTTATTAAATTTGGTTTTGTTCTTATCGAACTTTGAAACGAACCCAAAAAACTTCGGTATTAGAAGAACCATCGTAAGTAAGTCAGTATTCGTTTTTAACGATAAAATCGTAATAAAATACAAAATACAAATTACTTTGTTATATTTTAATTCGTGTTTAGGTAAACATGATAACTGCTTGAGTTACATAAAGTTATTTATTATGTTCTTTCAGAATATTTATTACTATTATACCTCACGATAAAATTGTCTGGAAAAAAAATATTTTGAGATATAACACCGCGTATTGCATATCTTAAAGCTACAAATTAATTTGTCATTATGTCTTTATTCTAGTTTAATAGTAAGAAGTTTTATTGTTTCCTAATATTTCAAATTAGTAACTATTAATGTTATTTTCTAAACACAGAACATTTCATAAAAATAAATAACACTGTATTATGTTAATTTAATGTATGAAAATCATACTATTCTTATAACAAGGTTTCAACAATTCATATAAAGACTTATAACCTGCATTTTTATATAGACATGAACGACTTCATACAAGATAAGTTTTCAAAATCTTAAAACTTAAAACCTACATTTCAAAATAAACACATATTAAAATTTAATCTACCATGTATAAACTGAATAAAAACAATTCGATTTCATCCACATTACTTCTAAACGAACCTAGCGTTTAGATATAAGAACCCAGTAAGCGAATACAAGAACCGTATCCACTAAAAACATTATCCTGAGATCAATATAATGAAAAATGATGTGAAAATACGTGTTTAACGTAGGTATGCAACACCAATGGCGTGTAGGAAATAATAAATCTTTATACAAGGTGCAACAGGCGGGGCCATTTTTTGTCACGGTGTTTGCACTTTACGCGCGTTTGACCACCAGAGGGCGCTGGTCGATGGGAAACTACCGCTTCGTTGAGCGGAAAATTAATGAAAAAGTATTAACGGAATATATGGAAGGACAGTTCACCTATGGGCGTGTTCCTTGTATGGAAAAATTATAAAAGTATACGTTTTCCGTTTTATATTTTTCAATTTCTACTAGAATATAGGTATCGGAAAATATTTCCAACATTGGAAATATTTGTTCATTTTAAAATAAATAATTTTTTTCGTTTATTCTAAAACATTAAAGACATGTTTGAAAACATAATTAAATACATGTTTATTATTAAACAAATTGTTTTCTTAATTTAAATTGTTATCTTAACACATTTCATTTATTATGAAAATAATATGTTAATACTTTGTTTAATAAATAGTGCATTTGACCAATTAAATGGTTTTATTTTATGTTTGTTACACTGTTTAAATAATAGTCCCATTGGCGGGCGCAAGAGTCTGTTGATATCAAAAGAATCGTTTATTTATCAATTTGAATGTAATAATGACGTTTTTCGAACCTTTCAATGCTTAGATATGAACCCATTCGTAGATTGTAGAGCAAGGAGACAACCCGACCTTTACAAAATATATTTATATAGTCTTAATTTTTCCATAATCGACAGGATTCATCACATATTTAAATCATGTAAATATTGAAATTAAAAAGGCGTAAATCATTTGAGTATACGTATTTTCTTACGACTCTACTAATAAAGATACGATGTATTATAAAAGACTTCTAATATTATGGAATTGTAAATATTCTGAGATATAATAAATAAATAAAAATATTATAAATATTATTTCAAGTTGTTCCGAACACAACAATAAATTGTTTTTAATTGTAATAATAATGTTTAATCCGTATGACTTCGAATGACATAGATGGTAGCACTTGTATACAATTTTCTACCAGTCGCAAAGCCAAAGCTACACTGAGCTTTATTCTGAAGGGTATTTATTTAGAAAGCTTTCGCATACGACACTTGGGATTGACCGCAAGCTTTCATTCCGAACTTGAACTTGAAGGAGAACTTTACGAAGAACTCTCAGTTATACGAGTGATATATAATTTCTAATAAGCACATAACTTTGAAAATTATTGATATGCGCAGGATTCGAACTTAGACCCTCCCGTGTAGACGACCAACGATCACACCACTAGGCTATCACTGCTTAACATCAGATAGACACAATTATAAACAGCCGTTGTTGTATTTAACTGAACATATGTTTAATAACTTATTTCAAGTATTTCAAAATAAAGGTAAGTTTGCAAAGATGCTCCAGATACAATAAATAAATAATATCCGGGACGAACAATGAGTTTGGCGTTGACCGATTGACCTTAAGGGATGACCCTCTACAGTGACCGCATGGGTCCGAACAGAAGTTCCGTAAATTGAACCTCTTTAAAATAAATAATATAGCCAAATTAAAGTGTTAAATAACAAATAAAATAATGAAAATTAAAATAATAAGAAATTTTAATTTAAACTAAGTAGCCCTTTAGGGGTTTTTATATATTATACACTCCCATTTTACTGCAATTTACGGCTTTAATGCAATTGAACATTCTTTTAAATTGTTGTTTATCAAGAAAGTAAAATAGAAAACAATATATATATTATCATATAATTATAGCTAACAGTTAATTCTAGAAGGATTTCATTCGACAGTGCAACTGATGTATAAAAT
This sequence comes from Perichares adela, assembly GCA_018251795.1. Classification (NCBI taxonomy): domain Eukaryota; kingdom Metazoa; phylum Arthropoda; class Insecta; order Lepidoptera; family Hesperiidae; genus Perichares; species Perichares adela. The sequence continues at coordinate 1,738 of DWPQ01002697.1, read as the reverse complement.
ATTTTAGGAAAATTCATAAATATGAAAATCAAATATACAAATAATACAAATATTACTGTTAAATTCATATATCTATAGGACAACTAAATATAAAAATATTACTGTTAGAAAAAATAATAAATAGGACAGCTAAATATAAAATAAGAACCTGGGACCGAGACGCTATTGTGGAACAGTGGACAGCTGTCCCGCGGGTTATTGTTACGTGTATCGAGTTATGTAATTTCCGCTGAACGGAACGACCGTAAAGAATATTCTGTTTTTTTACTCAGTGATGACTCTATAGTCCAGTTAGGGATCTGTTTGTAGAGTCAGGGAGGTCCAGGTTCGTTTCCGACTTCGGTATTTATTATAAAACAATTCCCTTCATGTATGTGCCACATTTTCTCAAAATCTACCGAACGGATTTTTGTACGGTTTTTACTAAAAGATAGTGCAATACTTTGAGAAGGTTATAGGCAATTTATGATTTTATGTCAATTGCCTGACGACAACGGTTAATGTTAAAAAATCTAACCTGCTGAGAGCTATCCACGCGGGCAAAGCCGCGGGCATAGCTAATATTATTATAAAGAGGAAAGGTTTGATTGTTTGTATATATACGAAAATAATTTTTTTAACAGTTTTTGTCTGTTGTTCTGTCTGTTTATTCCGCCTAATCTCTGGAACGGGTGGACCTATTTTGACGGAACTTTCACGGGAAGATAGAGGAGGTTGTGGTGCATGAAATAAGCTATATTTTATCTTAGAATTCCCTCGAGTTCGGGATTTACGAGGGAAAAACTTTGTGACACACTGATTTCCTCGCTGGCAAAGCCGCGGGCAACTAGTACCTAATATAAGTATTTCGTGATATTACTTATCGTTTAAATCAAAATAAATTGTGTAAACTTAAAGTAGGTAAGCTAGTTAGCATTGCAGTTTTAAACTTGGCTAAGCTATAAAATTTCAAGTATAATAAATCTTGGAAGAAATAAATCTCTTATAATTAAATACGTTAGCTGCGAAGTAATAAATTAAGTTCCCGCGATACTAGAAACAGAAGGAACGTGCAACAATTTGATAAAACCCGCTTCGTTCGCTTCCTTTGTTCATTATTGTGAATTCACTTTTGTATTAGACACACATATATTATTATCTCATACAGATACACACACAAAGATTCACAATAATAATATATTTCACTTTTGTATATTGGGGACCCTAAACTGTATTACTGACTACTAGTTACCTTCCACCGTTCACAGCATTTTGATTTAGCTTTTATATTAACACTATAGCAAGTGGATAATAAATAGTAAGTATTGTATGTTGTTTGATATAGACAGACAGTGTATTTATCCTACTAATATTATAAATACGAAAGTGAGAATGTATGTATGTTTGTCTTTTACGTAAAAACCAGTTGAAGGATTTTGATGAAACTTGGCAGTGATATAGGTTATGTTCCATAATAACACAGGCTACTTGTTATCTTGAGATTCCTACGGTAGCAGGACCTACGTGGCTGATACGAAACCTACTGGTCCCGAAGCGAAGTGAGAGCGGTTCACTAGTTTATTACACGACAATATTAAATATCGACAATATTGACGACATCTATACTTAATATATAAAGCTGAAGAGTTTGTTTGTTTGAACGCGCTAATCTCAGGAACTAGTGGACCGATTTGAAAAATTCTTTCGGTGTAAGATAGTCCGTTAATCGAGGAAGATTATAGGCTATATAACATCACGC
>DWPQ01002696.1:0-10295 GCA_018251795.1 Perichares adela | reverse complement strand
CCCCACTTCTCTCTAATTAATGGAACCTGTCGTTAATTGCACATAGTCAACGGTCGATATTATTAACATGTTTCAATTGCTTAAATATAACTCAAAAATCTTTGTCCAGCCTGATGATGATGTTAATGTGAAAACAAAAGATAATTCTAATACATTCGAAAGTCTTAATGACGAAGACATAGCCTAAGATTTTGGCAAGTTGACATCAAAATATAATGGTGACCATTTCAATTATTATACTAAATATACTTAATATTTTTTACTAAGAAAATTGCATTACACCTGTAAGATATATAAAATATGCGAAGGTACGAAAAATCTATTTTCACCAGCAGTATTATAAGCTTTTATGACTCACAGTCTACATTCCTGTTCTTCATTTATTATGATTCATAAAGCTCACTTCAAAGTTAAGTAATTTTAAAAGCATTTCTAATATTTATTGTAATTGATTTTCACTTCCAATATCAAAATTATCAAGATTAATTTTTAAATAACTACAAATGTTAATGTTTACTACTTAATGTTGAGACTCTGTAATTAACTTATTTACGTTTTAGTCTGGTAAAGCATTCAACACCGAATTGAAGTTAATTTCAATGCTCTATTTTCAGCAAAAACCTTCGTGGGCTTAAAGAAATAACTCTTATAACCGGAAGGATCTAAAAAGCTGATGTTTTTACTTGGCGAAGAAACCACAATGAGGTCTTTTGTACTATGATCACATTTAATTCAATGACTTTTGAATTGAAAGAGCCTCTGTTGTAGAATATCTCCATGATGAAGCATTGCTTAATATTAATGCTAAGACCTACTTCAGTATTGATTTTGTATTTGATATTTAATTTTGTAAAACATTTGTTGATTAATTTAGTAATGAAGATAAAGACGTCATTTATATTAAAATCGTCAAGTTTAAATTATTTTGATGTATTGTGGGTTGTTGATTTTAAACAATATGTAATATTGTGTAAGTTAATCCAATCTGCCCTCGATACTAATGATTAATAAATTCTGTATTGGTAACATAAGGATTTAGATAAGAATGTGGAATATCATGATTGTCTTATAACACTCGCAGTATCTTCGTACTCGTCAATGTTGCTATGAAATTCTATGCCTATGAATAATATTGGGAAAGAAAATATCAAGCCTAGATATTATAATGATTAGGTAAATAACAAATACCGAACGTACTACGCAATTTTTTTTTATCTTTGAATCTAGGGAACTTTATATTATCTGTATAAAAGCCCAAAAATAGTAAATGCAAAAACGATTTTGTATTTTTTAGATTAATTATTGTAATATAGTAAAAAATATAGTTTAGTATATTTTGTTTTATGAAGATTATTAAGCTTATTTGATTATGAAGCAGTATAATCTTAGTTGCTTGAAAGTCGGTCCACCAACGTCAGTTCTTTCAAAATTATGTGCCTGGAAGACATCGCCAGGAAATCTGCACACATACATTTGTCCATGATGTCTGTGAAGGTTTGTGAAGTCTACTAATCCACGCTTGACCAAGAACTGAACCTATTATTGTGTGAGTGTAACTAGGCCCAGAAGTGTGATCTTAAAATCAAAAATATTAAAAATAACTAAAGTCATCAAATTTTAGGTGAAATTAAATAGGTGAATCAAGATGAATTTTCTAATGAACTGATAGACCTTTATAAGTTTTTTATAATAATTACACTGATGATTAATATCTTGATGTTTCCGGTTAATTTGCATTGAATTGAAATATCTGAGACAATTGTCCCCGAGAGGAATTATATCTGTGTAAGATGAACAATATAGCATTGTTTCTAAATATAGACATATTCCATTAGTTCGAATTAATGGTATTTTTATATATCTAACGCAATCTATGGGATCTTGTTCGATCTTTACTGGAGGAAATATATTGTTGTTTAAATTTTAGAATTTAAATAATTTATATTAAACATGTTGCGATAAGATAAACGGAACATGAAAAGTGGGCCAGATGGCTGCTGAAATGGTTCTATGGTGTAATAATCGCATATAAATCAGAACTTCCCCCAGAGAAGAGAGGTTACTTCGTAAACTTTCCGCCCCAAACAAAAATAACCTCCAGAAATATTTTCAGCGCAACAGCTTTTTCACTTCTTCATAATAGTTCATACCAAAATTATCGTAATACATGGACGTTTTAAATGTTTAAAAATATTTTGTAGGCCGAAAAAAGTTCCAAAAACAGTTTTTAGTACATTTTTTTATATAATAAAATTACAAGTTAAGATTTAACTAATATTTAAATAAAATGAACTTACACGTAACGTTTCTTTTTTAAATCTTTTTCGTACGTTTTCGCGTTCTAGTTGTCTTTTAGTGATGGTTTACCAATATCAAAATGTGTTGTGTGAAGAGAAGAAAATATTCCTCTAACGAATTACGTGTCTGAGTGACAACACTATTGCAAAAGTCCTAAAAATAACATGTCATTAAGTAGTCTGTATATTTTCTCTCCAATGACATCAACCTTTCTACTGATTGGTTCGTCAACTACTATTCTTTTTTCCATCATCAGATCTATGTCAAGGTACAACACCTACATGAATTTCAATTTATCAAATTTAGCTTCATTGAGCGAGTAAACATATTGAAGGACGTGGTGACATTTTTTTTGCGAACAGCACCAAAGTTAAACAGTTGAATATACTTTGCAAATTAAAATGACTCCTTTGACCTTCACTGCGTTAAAAAATAATACAGACCTGTATTTAAATTTAAAGTGTTTAAGATGGCAGGAATATCCAAAGAGGCAACGGTCATATGATATTTTCTTTGGAAGTTTCTCCTCAGCATGAATCATATTCGAAATAATAAATTTATCTCAGGTGTAATTTTAGTTAGCAGTTGAGTACCTCTATATATTGAATCTTTATCTCTATATGATACTATTTACAGACTAAGAAACGCCAACGCCTTAATTAGTAGATTATAAAATTTAATTTGAATACTAAAATATATATTATAAATATTTAACGCCTACTCGTTTTGAAGGCTTTTGCATAATATAAGTAAGGAAGTCTGCATTCCTAGCATTCTAAACAGTGGACTTAAAGGATAAGTCCACATGATACACTTGACATTAAACAATGAACAACTCATTCTGAGATTTTTACCCTTTTCCTTTGAAAGCACATTCACAAAAAATTACCAGACAGAAAATGGTATGAACATACTAAAATAGTGAATAGCGTAAAAATTGCAGACGGGAAATTTACAACTACATCAATCTAATATACATATGTATCTAGGATATCTGTTGAAGATAATGAATGAACATTAAAATACTCGAGTACTTGAATCTGTTCAAATTTTTTTTTAAACTTCAATGAAGGCGACTGTCTCGTTCATTCCATTAAAATCTGTGCTATACACTCAAATTGAAGGCTAGGTAAGACAAGACAGGACAGTTAATTTAGAGGCCTAAAAATTTTGTTGACGTTTTTCGTCTGACTGGGCAGTATTAAATGATACATAGATTACTTGTCACATAAGTTATAAGGTATTAGAATGCTATTTGTCCTTGGAAATAGATACGTCCCAGCGCAAAAAAAAAAACAAAAAATTTACTAATTTGTTCTTTAAATTTCAATTGCAAAATATTGGTAATTGATATAAGTAATATTATTCGCTGTATAAAAATAAAATGGTGTAAATACGGTAATTATATGGTCTGATTGAAATTAATAACAATTCTTTCGGTTACGATTAGATACTTTTTACTATTAGTATACATAATAATTATGGTTCGCGAAGCAAAGTTTGGGTGGTTACAAAATATAATGTATCCTAATATTGATTCGAGTTAATCATGTCATAATTTTTAACCTAACATTACTACGTAATTAAGGTGTTTTCTCTAATGGCTCCGCAAGCCGGTGTCATGATAACGTCAATCACACTAAATAGCTTTAGCTGTTCTGTCAATTTTAGCTAAAACTGGTTTATGAGCCTCGAAACTGACGTCAACGCCTGCCGTGTCAAGAAGATTATCTAATTTTTAGATAATATCAAAAATATGATAAATCACCTGATGTCATTAAGTTGCTAAAATGTGATGCAAAGTAATAATAATGACTATAGAGATGTTTTATAATTAATATTTGCAGTAATCTACCAAGAGCTTTTTTAAATAAAAGTTTAAGAAACTGTTCCGTTAAACATTGCAATTAAATTAAACTTAGATGTTTTACTTGTCTGTATATCTCATTGTTTGTGAACTAGAATTAGAATTGGTCCTGTCACATAATTTAAATATTTTTGTTCTTCTCAATCATTATATTAATGTTCTACGAAGGAGAGTTATTTATCAAATCACAGGTGTAATAGCATAATTGAAATAATTACCACATTGGATCAGGCAGCATGATTAATAGGCAATAAATGCACCATTAGTTACATACTCAAAGGCCACTAAACTGATAGAGTAAATGATTTGATAAGACATGATATATTAATGTTTAGATTAACAAAATATAACTTCTTAGCGTATATCAAAAGTTGATTAATTAGTTACAAGATTGCATTGATATTTTAACCAGACTTAATGAACAAATCTAATTAACCAAGGTCATTGAATATATTGATATTATAAGAGATTTGATGGATTGTATCCAATTAATATGATGATTATAAATCATGCGGCGTGTCTGTCAGGTAAAATATTAGTTATATTCATTTCGTAACGACAAAAATTAAAAACGTTTAAAGTCTTACACTTAGAATATCAAAGACATTATTAATTCGATCTCTCGTGTATAATAGATTAGTAAATATTTTAAGAGATTTATTATTTTAAGTAGTGAATTTCAAAATCATAATTTAGCACATTGTAAACTCAGATATGCAAAGATTACGGTCAGTGTATTAGCGGTGATTCTGGGCTTTTGTCCAACGTTAAGAGGAAATCGGGTCTAGGTCAGCTTAGAAACGTACCAGTTGGTATACTGATATTAACATTTGTTTATTGTTTGCTGGTCCAAAGGGACGTTTAGTACCTTCATCTTCGAGATTACCGTATCCTAAGATAACGATTCTATTTCTATAAATAATGAAGTGTACTAACGTCGAGATATCGTATCCAAAATTATTGCATCGTAATTTGTTAGTTACTTCAATATTATTGATTGATATAATTTTAATCTGTTCTAGTTTTGGAAACACATTTTGATTTAGTGTTTTTTTAATCATATTTAAGAAATCTTGTTGTTAGTAGATATTATTGATAAATATATTGCAGAAATATATGTAACACGTAAATAAATTCACGTTCCATTTAAAATTTATGTGGAATTTTTATCACTTACAGTTTAAATTACAGTGATTATTTGTATAAAGGAATCATGTTTAATAAATCTTGTTGTTAGTTTTTCATAAATATATCGCAGAAATATATGTAACTCGTAAATAAATTTACGTTCCAATTAAAATGTATCTGAAGATTGTATTACTTAATCGTTATGATCCGTTTAAATATACTCTATCTACTTTGTACGTTATCCTCTAAGAGTTGCTGCCCCAAATTCTTCGTTGTGTCATTAATCTGAGCGACCTTACGAGTCAACACTTAGAAAGGTATTGATTCGATGTAACATGTTTAAGCCGTTTGACCTTACATATTGTTAATTTTAGCTACACGTGTTATGCAAACAGTAGTGTTATACTGCCGACAATTTATCAATTGATCTGTCTTAGCACTTGAGTGAAAAGTAATTAATCAATCAAAAATAAAATGATTTATGAAAACTATTTTATCTTTTATGTCTTTGTCATGTAATTAAAGTTTATGAATAGTACAATATAGCAGTTATTAAATAAAAAACAATTTACTGCTTAACTCAAACCTATTAATTTTTTTGATTATTACTATTTTTTCTAATGAATTGTCATTCAATTGTAGCACGGGTGGTCTGAATGCTTTATTGATTTTACTAACTTTAAGCAAATACTATTTAAAATTTAATGATGTAGGTATGACAGTTCAGTCACACAATGAATGATTACTACATAAAGAAACAATGCTCTTGTTACGTCACAGCGCCTAAAAACTATTATAATTAGTATCGCTAACCAGGTAACACATACATTTCTTCTATCGTTGGGGAATATCGCATACAAGTTGTAAAACACGATGGGCATGTAAATTTACTTACTGAATGTTTTATCTTTTATCGATTATATTCGTGATAGCAAAATACATTAATAGCAGTTTAGTTCTATCCAACAGTTTCTGTGAACGTGTCGTTAAAATTATGTTTAACACAAAATTCTTGCTCGATACTGAACTTGACGAATTTTGACATAATAAATCGAGTGACAATAAAAGACATTTGTGAATAAAATGGCGCAGAAAATGCATACCACACAGTGCAAAATAGACCACTACTATAAATTAGAAAAGAAGTACCTGGAGATGAAACGACTCGTCTTTGAAAGAACAGAGGAGTTAAAAAGAAGGGACAAAATTATTGCATTACTCGAAAATGAAATCGATGACAAAGATGCTACAATCAGGTATTTGAAAAATGAAATTGATAAATTCAGACAAGTAGTCAAGCCTTTGACAAGGCAAATAATAGACAATCATAAGAATAGTCCTGAAGAAGAGTGTTTTGTTATGAAACCGCCTGGAGTGGAAAACACTAGAATTTTACCAGTCGGTGAACCAAGATTGAAGCGGACTGCCATATCGGCTGAACCGCTTTCGTCTTTGACTAATGAACATGAAATGAAGTTGGTGAAAATATCAAAGAGCCATAGGTAAGTAACAGCAGACACAGAGTACATTTCTTTAATAAAGTAATATGTTACTATGTTTTTATGAGGCTTGCCGTAGCCGCAATTACAATAGTCATCATATGTTATCAATTTATTGTGTATAAGTATGGTAATTTGATAACTGTTGAGTTATATTATCTGTGAACTTTGTAATTATGACAACTGCTTCGAAATTTCGGTAGTAATTGCGAAGTTATTTTAAAATCTCTTACACCAGGGGTACGCTCGTACGGTTGAAATTCAGGGCACACAAGTCAAGTTGGTTACTGTATATAAATTTAAAATGACAATCATTTTGCTCAACTATGAATGAATATTCATGTTTTGCTAGCATTGCAATTGGTACACTGATTTTAGGAGGAATAAAGTGGTAAGATTTTTACAGTAATTTTGACTTGTGCTGAATAGAAGACAATGCGGTAAAATAGTTATTCAATACTCAATGTGGTAAAATAGTTATTAACGACAAATTCAAGTCGATTCTCAATGAAATGACATATTGAACTAGTTCAGTAGAATACGGTGCAGTGGATCCTGCTCCACGCCGTGCCAAAGGCGAGGTCGTAAGTTCGAACGTAATTATATACCAAATGGGTGGTTCGAAGGCACTCAACTAACACACGTCGACCTTGCGTCAGCCATACTGAAGAAATTCAATCGTTCTGATTGATGGGCGACACTACATGTACGATACTCATGCTTTATTGCACTTCGACTATTTCCTGACCAGCCGGGTGTAATTCGTGATGTCATTTAGACAGTAAATGCGATGTGGGGAATTGATTTGTCATTGATATGCGATGAGTGTAATTAAAACCTTATGATTGATGTAATTTTGAATAAGGATTATTTGCACAGAATTTAAAGGCGTAGATAGGTGATTAGCATCAACTCATTAACGATCTGCAGGTCAATAGATTTTCGTAGTTATTGAAAATGCCAAGAGAACACGATCATAGTAATATAAGAATAGTTGGCCAGCTAAGGCTGTTTGGCGAGTTAATTACCTACTTTTACGATGATGCATAAGGTTGTCTCTTTTAGTAAAATACTATTTCCGTATTAAGACAGCACAATTTTTTAGTACGACACAGCGGCACAGCCCTTATTGAAACACCACCGACACCGCTTGTCTATGTGTTTGTGTGCGTGCGTACTCGGCGCCCGCTACTCACGCACACATACAAACCCGCGGGGGCCGATTTGTATGAAGCTAATCTACTATGTAAAAAAATTTCAAGTAATCAAATTTATTATATGTTAATTAATTTCTTTCTATTTAATACTGCTCCAGTGAGGATAGGTTAATGGATTAGCCAAAGGAAGCGACGGAGTTGTCACGTCACTATCACTATCGACATGTCTTAACGACCGCTATAACTAATAAAAACCAGGATGACTAAGTCATCGTGAGGACGAAAGCGTTCGTGTTATGACACTTGCGGTCAACCATCAAACAACTGATTGGGCATACACAGTCGGTAGTATGATATAATTGTTAAAACAACTTCATAAAGTTTAACTTTTATGAACACAAGCTATCGAGCTTTGAGCGTTTTAAATATATTTACTGGTCGAAAAGCAAAATTCAATTCTGTGATTACTGGGTAAACAATATGAGTTTAGTTGTTTAAATATTTTGACATAAGCGGTCTTCCATGCAACTACAACAACTACGAGTTTTTTAGTTCTTGCTTTGTTGAAGAGAATACGTGTAACAAATAGCGGAAATTATTCAACTGAGGGTAATTTGTGAACAATAAAGTACATTTAATATATCTATTCTGTGTTTATGGTGGCGCTATTAAGTTTGATAAGATAATTTTTGAATGGTATCGGAAACTTTTAACAAGTCTTATTCTTTATTGTCGCGTTCTATTAATAGTAAGTGCTCAGTAGGTATTTTATTTATAATAGGTGACGATGTTAATTTGTTATAATTTAGAGGTTATTGTCATTAAAGTCTATTACACACAGCCTTCTACAGCAGAAGTTTTATCTGTAAACCTAGTATTTTCCTTTATTCGTACAAAACAATGAGTTATATTTTGCAATGATAAATTTTAGTGTTACGGGTTTTAGACTAGTCGTCGGTAAACTTCTTACTCAAAATATGTAAATATAAAAAAAATGGTAGATAAATGTGTTTGTTTAGTAAACTTTTATTACACAAAATAATTAGTAAATACATACATTAATAAATATCGGGCTCAGTGGTGCGCCTTGGGAGAGGCCTATGTCCAGCAGTGGACTGACGTTGGCTGATGATGAAATAATTAGTACACGACTTCCGTGGATGTTTGTGCCAGAAACGCACTTAAGAAGCCAAAAAGCCACATACAGCTCGTTTAACATTCACTTTAAACATCTTAAAATCAATGGTAATGACATTCGCTGCGGAAATCTGTGACGTGGTAGCATAACACCTTTCCGCAGCGAATGTCATTACCGTACATTTTTAAGGAGTCGTATAGCGTGAACGCTGATCGTTAAGATTTTTGTCTAGGCCGGTGTTTCTCAACGTGGGACCCATGTTCCACAGGGGGCAAATTAATAGTTAAGGGGGGCAATTCGAAAATGGACTCGACACAACTTTAACCCTTTCGAATTTGAATTTCAGTTTTTCGTTGACTTACTGTGTTTTGTTAACAATTTCATAGTGATTTCTTCCTGGAATCTATAATTTATGCATCATAAGTATAATGAATATTTTTTTTTTATGTTAAAATTATGTATGTTACCTACTTATGGGGGACATAGAATGTTTGAGGTGGGCATAACACAAAGAAGGTTGAGAAACTCCTTTGTAGGCCCTCTGGGCTACGTATCACCCTCTAAGAAACGGGAATTAATTTTAACGTGTTTTGAGAGAGCTACTAGTTACAAAAAGTGTCTTTGTTTACTTTTTGGCAAGCAAAGGATTGGTAATTCCTTTGTTGTTACAGGTATATAGTATAAATAAGGTCATAGATTAATCCGTGAGCAGGGGTGACTACTTACCATCAGAAACGTTTGCGATTTTGGTATCTGTTACCTTAAAAGGAACAACAAAATATAAATAAATAGTACCTTTGTATCCGAAGTAAACAGTTGAAAATTAGTACTTTACTTTAGAGCTTAAGCTGAACCAAGGTCTTTATATTGGTATAATTGTTGCTTACCTAAATAATTGGTGTAGTCTTACTGATTTAAAAAGTTTTGTATAAGTTTACACAACAAATATCTTTCATTATATTCTACATAAATTCAATTCACTTAATATATGATATGTTATTTGCTTTACAGATCTCGGGAATTGATAAAGGGCGCAATCTTGGATAACGACTTCATGAAGAACTTAGAGATGACACAAATTCGTGAAATTGTCGACTGCATGTATCCAGTCGAATACGCGGCGGGAAGTCTTATCATCAAGGAAGGCGATCTTGGCAGCATTGTCTACGTGATGGAAGGTGAGTTGGCAGATTTTTATTATTTAAATT
>DWPQ01002695.1:0-10295 GCA_018251795.1 Perichares adela | reverse complement strand
TTGGAATTCGAAAGCCGAGCGCCGACCACCCATAGGCATGAGAACATGGCCCCGTCCCCTTCCCCACGGTGCTCCGCGCGCCGGCGCCGCCTCTCGCCGCTCTCCCGAGTTAAGTTAAGGCACAATGCTGAATTTCATTTGCTCTTTGCGCCGACCGCCATGGACCTTGCTCTCGAGCCTTTTGTTTTATTTTCCTGAGTATCGTGTCTCACTTTTTATCCGACATGTAACATGTGTTCAGACTCTGTAGGTACCTAATGCCGAACACGAGCACCGGCTTCTAAGCTAATGGTTTCGTTTTTATTTTTGATAAGTTTTAAAATTTAAAATTCAGTTTTCTTGGTGTCTACTACTTAGAAACATTAAGCATGGAATGTTTCTATAATATCAGAATTTATGGATTATACGTAATTATGTCAGGTGCCAAAATAAAAGTTCAATTTTGACAAGCAACTGACGTACCTATTATTATTACTCTTACTACTAACACCGTCCGCATTCCACACCGTCACTTTTTTATTCGGTACTGCTTAGACCCGCCCAGCAGTACTGCCACATTCCACAGGCCCTTTTTTACGCTGTGTGGTCGCGGTTTCCGCTGAAGACGGCAACGTCGCGTCTCAAATATGAATGAAATCCGGTCGGCAGTGAGCGGTGTGGCAACGTCGCACCAGACGTTCGCCTGATTGAGAATTACATCTCTCCCGCGTCGTCCCTTCCCTCTCCTTGCTTGTTTATCGTATCATGTAGACATGAATAAGTATATCAATAGAGATATGTATGCCCCTTACTGTGTTCGTCACACTGAAATAGTTTTTGTCAACCACAAGCGATTCCATTCAATCGGACGGCAATTTGAGTTCTATGCATAAATTAATGCTGTGGTATCTTTTTTTTTAAAGCAAAACAGCTACAAGCTATACTTAGTCTAATTTAGCTAGCTACGGTATAACTAAATTACGGTATAACGTCGTCCCTGAAAGTGCTACAAATATAAAGGGCGAGCCTAGCAACGACCCCGCACAGCTGTGCTTTACACCCCACGACGACGAATTTGAACCCTCTTAAAATTGTACACGCATGCGCTCAGGGGTAGTCATTGTAGCACGTAATCCACTATTGGGCACCGAATGAGTAGCCAACGAACGATGCTTGGAACAAGTCGACCGCCATTTCTGTGTTGTGCTAAATACCAAAATAGTTCAAATAGTGTGTTTTGTTGTATTGGCAATGGTTTTTTAGTGTCACGTGATCCAGTGAGTGTATTGCAAATCACTAAAATGCCTATGTTAAGCGATCACAGGCTTAGAAATGGTAAATATTGATCGGTTCTATTGCGGCCATTACTGTTCTCAATATGTGTGTTCGGCTAGATATTAAAGTTCTTTTTGTTATGTAATTCTTTCTGTTGTTATAGCAATATAACACAAAAATATAACCTATATAAAATAACCTGCAATAATCATACGTTTTACTTTAATTTAATAATGTAATATGGTTTCAACAGCTGGTACAGACTAAAAATAATTTTCAGATTATTTTTATAAAGAATTGGTAGTCTTAGTGACGTCGAATAAGAACATATGACTAGAGTACATGTATAGTGTAGTTAGGGATAAAAAAAATTGATCGCGAGCATTGGGTGCATGCGCACTGAGTGCAACCGAAGGCGGGAGGGCGGAGGCCTGCGGGCGGGGCGCGGGAGGCTGCAGGAATGGAATGTGGATGACGCAGCCAGCCGAGCCGCCGCGAACTTGTTGTTATGTGAAACTGTTTTCGAACACACTTGCCGTCACTCGCCTTGTCCCACATCGATTTACCCGCAAACGTGGCAAATGTTGATTAGCGACACTTCGATCATGAGACTAAAGAAAATAACGTTTTGTGCTAGTTTGAACGGTGGAAATTATACGCAGTATTTAGCTAGTACATCCGTTGAAAATGAATTGTTTCTGATAACATTTAAAATTTCATAAAAGTATACATCTTAATTAGACCATATTGCACGTTTATTTATAGAAATATGTTTTGTTATTTATTGTTAAAGTTAATTGTAAATTAGCAGACGGTACCTGACTACGTAAACGGTTACCGCTGTCCATAGATATCCATGACACCAAAGGCATCACCGATGCGTTGCCGGGTAAGGAAATGGAGGAACTGCTTGTTACTGAATCTCATACAAAACCGGAACCCTTCCAAATATTTCGCGGTTGATTCTAAAAGGAGGGTGTTAAACCTAGTAAAGAAGCCAGGCCGGCGTTAAATCTCTTCAGTCACGAAGAAACAACCTTCAGGAATAAACTGGGTAGTATCGAGCCAAGTGAGCTCCAACAAGGCGGGACCTAGCGCCTTAACTTTGCCCATAAAATATTTTACTAGATAAGGATAACATAAAGCCTTAAACAATAATTATACTAAAGTAGTTTTTTTTTTTGTTTACAGTGGCCGCAAACAACCCTACGTCTCCCTTAACTAATCAAATGGTCTCCCAGTTATTCAAGAGGCGACCGCTCGTAAGTCAGCTGGGGCTCACTACTACTGGCTGTGAAAGCGCCGGATCCTCCGCTTCGTCCTCTGCATCCTCTCCCTCCGATGATAAAACTGACAACCATGACACTTTCGGCTTTTACACTGAGGGGCCGGACATGCGGCGCGAAGATGAGCGACTCAAAACATTCGATAAATGGCCTGTGTCTTTCTTGTCTCCCCAACAACTCGCACGAAATGGCTTTTATTATCTCGGATGTGGCGATGAAGTGAGATGTGCATTCTGTAAAGTCGAAATTATGCGCTGGGTTGAAGGTGACGATCCGGCTAGAGATCACCAGCGATGGGCACCTCAATGCCCATTTTTAAGGCAACAAGCCAGCGCAGGCAACGTGCCGTCGGATACCCCAGCGTCTGACGGACGCGACGAATGCGGAGTCAGAGCTCCCCCTACCGCTAACTCGGTGCGGATGCCTGGACCCGTCCACCCGAGATACGCCTCGGAGGCAGCTCGTCTGCGGACCTTTAGCGACTGGCCTCGTTGTATGGGCCAGAAACCAGAGGAATTGGCGGAGGCCGGTTTCTTTTACACCGGGCAAGGGGATAAAACGAAATGTTTCTACTGCGACGGAGGCTTGAAAGACTGGGAGAACGACGATGTCCCGTGGGAACAGCACGCGCGTTGGTTCGACCGATGCGCTTACGTACAGCTGGTGAAAGGACGAGATTACGTCCAGAAAGTAATATCGGAGGCTTGTGTGATCCGTGCGCCCAAGGAGAAGAACGAACAACCAGCAGCCGCTCCATCGGCTCCCGTCACTAGTACTGTTACGAGTGAAAGGAGTGAAAGTGTTGAGAAAGAGAATAACTTAGAGGATTCGAAACTGTGTAAGATTTGTTACGTGGAGGAGCGCAACGTTTGTTTCGTGCCGTGTGGTCACGTGGTCGCGTGCGCCAAGTGCGCCCTGGCGACCGACAAGTGCCCCATGTGCCGAAGGACGTTCCAAAATGCAGTGAGGTTGTACTTTTCGTGAGCGGAGCCCAGCGACGGACTCGATACTAGTCAAATCACCGGACAGCCCTAGTGCGTGCTGAAACCACGTTCCGTGTTGACCGCTTTAGCTGTGATTTAACATATATGTAATAATATATTTAAATATGAAGCGGTGGGCGATTCCACGACTCCGGTCGAACCCGAGTTTGTCAAAGGAGAAGTAAATAATAGATGTTAAATGATTTTAAATTATTTATTGTTTAAAAATATAAATGACATTGTGTACATAATCAATTGTAAATATTAGCTTATCATTTTGTCCCACCGACAGAAATGAAAATATCACGACTACATTAGTTCAACAACAATTTAGTACTGATTCAGACATTTAGTTGTTGTCGTAAGTTGATTTGTAACTATTGTAAACTATTATAATTTCCAAAATAATTTATAATTGAAATACAGAATTTAATTAGATTAATTGAAGCATTATACCTTGTTTAATTGCAATATGATCCAAAATCTTGTCCATAAAAGTGCATTTAGTGGAATAATGACTACATGTGTAATTGTTCCTGTAAATATTTTATTTTGACAATAACAAGTAATTTACAACATTTCATGGTTTTTAGTTTAATATAATATTTTTTAAAAATATGACAATTTGTTCACATTTATATTTGTATACTTTTCTTCACATAATTATGCTACCCCTTCTTGAGACATAAATTGATAAAATTTCATTTTACATACCTATCTGCTTTCAAGAATTATGAAATGTTGTTAATTAGAACTTATTAGGTAGACATTATGATAAGCACAAAAACTGGTAAAAATTTAGCTAAGAAATTCCACTTTCCACGGTAGAAGAGGTGTGTTTGATTTTTAAAATAATTATGTTAAGTTGATTCACACTGTCAATGTGTTCTTGTGAATAAACATACCTAAATATGAACAGGTAGTTGGTATAACAATGAAACAGCTATAAGTTTGAAGAAACCCAGATACGCAAATATTAGGGTTACACAACAAGATAAAAAGTATATAATAAATACATTTTATTTCATAGCATGGGTCAATGTTTATTTGTAAAGAATTATTTCTTGATAACACGTGAATCTACTTTCTTATTATTAATTCCTAAGCACTGAGTAGAGTATTACCTTATTCCTTTTTACATTATTAAAACATCTCAAGCCAAAGTCATGTTGGAAAGGGGAGGATGGAATGGTAAAATCCTTCTAAGCAATGTGATAGTTTTATAAATCTTGCTCGCATTGCAGTGGAGGGTGTCAACTTCAAAATCAATATAAAAGTATTTTAAAAGGCTGTGTGCTGGATTTTATTAATCGACTTCAGAAAAGAAGTTATCATGAACAGGTCATATCATCTCACTTTCCATGCAACTAATATTATCAACTCTAATTAATTTAACCTTTCTAATAATAGGTATCACTGAAAAAAATATTATTAAGAGAATTTATAAGTCTATTTGTTTTTGTATTTCATCCTGTTGATGTTATTAATAAAGATAACAATGTTGAATAAATAAGTTTGGTTTTATTTATGTAAGTCTTTTATTGGTATAAATTTATACTAAAATCTAGTGGTTTGACTGTTGGTGTCCAATGAATGTCCTCCATGAGGGCATTTGGATACTCAACTCACTGCAAATTTTCCAAAGTCTGAGATTAATTATCACTTGCCTCGGTGAAGTAATACATCGTAAGGAAATCTGAATACTGTTGTCCATTATGTTCTGAAGGTGTGTGAAGTCTAACAATCCACACATGGTGAATTACCACCACCTTAAACCTCATTATGAGAGGAGACCTGAACCCTACAGTAGGGAAATTATGGGCTATGATTAGGATGCAAATGAGTTATTTAATTGTTATTAAACTTCCATCTTTGATATAAATGTAAAATTTTTGTATCCATAAAATTTTAATAATTATTATTACATCCCATAAAAAAAAATTGTATATTACGATACGAGCGACCTAAGCCTCGCTACGCTCGGGTGCTAAACGTAATACAATGATAGACCACGTAGGTCGCAAGTATAGTATATTATTATTATTTTATAACACTGAGTGATATAAACCCGCGAACGAAAGCAACCGTGCGTAAAGTGCGGGTTTAGGTCACACAGTGCTTTAATAAAATTAAATAGAATCCAAATTCCTAACCATAGACTACAAAAATTAAAGAAAGTATAGGAAAAAAGCGTCATTCAACTGTAATAAAAACTACCTTGATTTGTCAATGCAGTCGGTGTATTTCAATCGCAATAGCATTAGGTATATGTATAGTTCGCTTTACTACGTACGACTGCGAATACGTTATAAGCGTACGAGTAACGTGAGTACTGCAAAAAAGCGAAAGGCCCCTGATCTTTAGAAAATGACGCCCAATTACAATGGCGCTACGTGAGGGTCGGGAAAAGGCAGGCGCACATGAATAACTAAAGTGCTCTTTTTCAAAGACTTTAGCTACGTTACTTCGCGCCAGTCGTAATTGTTTCTATGGAAATATGCATAACTTTCTTTTTACTTTGTGTAGGTAGTACGGTATACAAAAACCTTATGCATAGATACTTAGGTGAAAGATGACTCGTGTGTTGGTATCAAATAGTCAAATACAATATATTTTGTTTATGTAGGTCTTAATAAATACCTTTAAGAAAATTCTCCGTACTACAGCTTGGAAAAAAACCTTTTTAATGGAGAAAAACATAGCCAAAATATCCTATAAAATAAACTTAATTACATTATTTTGTGAATGTATCTAGAGCGAAACCAACTGTCCTTTTCAAGTGTCCTTGTCATTGATATATTCATCTCACTAGTAACCTTTAGCTATAAGTTTTGTTTTGTGTTTTCAGAACAATTATACAGGCAAATTAAGCATCTATTTTGGGACTTAACTAAACAATCGTACCCATAAATAGGTACCTGCTGTTAAAAGATAGTTTAACAATTTTGTACATCATTTGTTTTTGCAAAGATTAAAACTGTAATACTTCGTTTTATTGTGGGATGTAAAGGCCTCTGTCTATCTTCGTGATCAAGCCCGCCTCCACATTGCTAGTACATCCTGCTGAACAGTGACTGAATTTATGGAGCTTCACAAAAAGGGTTCTGTGATCATTGCCCTGTGGTTAATGCCGCCAAGCTAGATTTCAGAGGTACATGGTTGTATGGTTTTTATACCTGTCTGGCTTCCTTACATGGTTTAGCCTTACAATCAATTATGAAATGTTTCGGTTGGAGAGCTATAAGGACATTATAATTATAGTATCATGCGACAATGCGTTGGTGAGGCCTTTGGTTATACTATTCATGGACGACGGTGACCATTTTCCATCAGATAACCCAGCAAGCATGTCGTTCGATAAGTTATTAAAACTAGAGATCTCGTGGTGGTCGAAATTCAACCATAAATCATTATGTAGTTTTTAAATTTCTTCACAATAAAATCACTGAAAATACGCACGAAACATTTTGCCGACACTGTCATTTCACGTCAAAAGAGTATACGTACATCGAGTATGCATGTGGGAGTGTCTTTGTACGTGTAATATTTTATTTATTGATCTAATGTACTTTATAAGCATTATTATTGAAAAATATACCATTCTGCACTTCTGCTACACATAAACTATAAGTGTGCGAAATTTCATACTCCTCTGTTCGCGCAATTTTCGTAAAAGGGGATTGAAAGTTTTCGCTTCACGTATTTATATATAGATTTACTTGTATATTGTTATTGAACCATGTTTATTTAAAGTAAACAACTTATTATTATTTATCTAAATATAAATCACAGTCCCCAGGAAACCAGCCGAGACAGTTATTTACTTTACCGATGCAAATTGTTCATTTCCGTGTTTGATGCATAACAATCCTTTTAAACGGCGCTCAGTCCTCTTGCGGCTTAATTAGAACTCGGCAATCTTTTAAATTAAGCACTCTTAATGACTTAATGACAATACAGTCCTAGTTTTAGTCGACTATACAATATTACATCGTATTGTTGAAACGAAAATGGTTGTTTAAAAATTGTTTTGTCAGATAATTAAAGTATAAAAATCATTTTACAAATCATTGAGATTGAAAGTTAGTCAAAAATTATTCATGATACACGATTTCTGTCAGGTGATGCGTTTTCAAAAACATTACAGAAATACAATTTATATAAATTACAATTATTTGTCCCACGTCCTCTTTGTCAGAAAAAATAAGCAAATCTCTTACCTAATGCTTACATAAACATTTTTTTTTGGAATCCCCAATAATGCGTCTCGTTTTCACGTGTGGGTTGCCAAAGTAAAAAAGTTAATCCTAATAATTGCGTAGTACTTGAACGACTCCGATGTAACAGGCTCTTTATTTCGAATAGTTATAGTGATAAACTACTGTGAACTAAAAAAACAATTTAATTTAAAATCTAGTAACAAGAACGCACTAATCCGATGACGTAATACGCCTTAACTC
The DNA here is from genome assembly GCA_018251795.1 of Perichares adela. Taxonomy (NCBI): domain Eukaryota; kingdom Metazoa; phylum Arthropoda; class Insecta; order Lepidoptera; family Hesperiidae; genus Perichares; species Perichares adela. The sequence continues at coordinate 2,312 of DWPQ01002695.1, read as the reverse complement.
TTACCGTCTTCACAAAAGCCACCTTTGGTGGTTTTCCATGACTATAATTACACCGTTTCCGCTGTATATAGTTAAACTTACCGTAAATCGAGTGCGTAGTAAAACTATCAAACATTTATCGGAGTTTATCAGATAAAGGGCTTAACAATGTTTCTCGTATTGCTAATAAACTAAATATACCGCATATGATATGCATATGCATATAGCGCTAAGGATTTAGTAATTAAATAAAACGTTCCAAGTATCAATAATTGTTGAAAACATGTTCCAATGGCGGTAGTTACGAAGATTATTAATATCTTAGGTACATTCATGTAATTGCTAATGAATTTTCATTATCATTGTAACGACGCATGAATTAGTAACTACTCACCATGTAACTATAATCTGGGACAAAACTCTTCTCTAAACAGAATTATAAGGGAATATAATAAAACCGCAAAAACGATAGAATTCGATCTATGTCTAGAAATCTAGACATCACACGTAACCATAAAAAGAAACTATAAGCAATTTCTAGAAAACCAGTTTGATTAATTTGTTATTTGATTTTCTTTTATTAATTTTTTTTTAGTTTTTACTAGTTGACTCGGCAAACTTCGTACCGCCCTCTGAACGACGGAACAGAAAAAATTTTGAAGGGGAAAACAAAATTGACGTTTTTACTATATTCCTAGCAGATTTTAAATATTTTCTCATCTTTTAAACCTTCCCTGAACTTCTACTTCTTCATCAGAAACAAACAATTTGTAGTTGGCGGGAAAAATATACCACGAATAATAAACAACGTAAAATTTGATTTGAGTGTCGTCATTAATCTAAAGCTAATAAATACAGCTAAGGGAGCGGGGCTAACTACAAGTGCATTGCATTTAATATATTCTCTCGATTTCTTTTTATATTTACTCACGCACCAACACGGCAATATCTGAAATTTAAAACACGAAGAAAAACGATAATTGTCGAGAGACATTTATTAAATAGACGCACTGTATACGTTTGGACTAAAGTTGCAATATTATTACAAATCCTCTGATCTAATAGTAGATATACCTCTGTGGAACTATGTGCTAGATAGTTAGATAGCATACAAGTCCTCCCATTGCTATGGAAGGTGATGGTGTAGTTGCTTTTGTCATTAATGTGCTTAGAAATTGTTATATATAAAAATACCGATCATATTCGTAGAGGTCTGTTATTGCATACATAATATGCGGAAAATAATGTTGGCTATAAGAAGTACAGCATCGATTTTTTGTATGTCAATAGTCAAATTAGTTTGAAGATAACAGATGACATTAGTAACACATCATTAATCGTATGAGTTATCATTGTAAATTACCCACACTTTTTACTTATATCGTAGTCTTTGTACCCCAGTTCATTAATATCACCAAAAACGATGTATTATGCTAAATCATGCGAGTTACCATAAATAAAAATTGGTACCAATTTGTACTGGTATTTGATACCAATACCAATAAATCGTACATTTTATGCTACGAAAATAAGCATGCGTATGCAATGTCAAAGTAAACTTAATTATATCGCTTGGCCTCAATACAGTAGCAACCCTAATTCGTTGCATGTTGGTTCGCTCACTGATCGCAGGTTATGGTTCCATAGAAGGCGCCGACGCCGAGACGGCCAACGGTGAGGGCACCAAGGTGTTCGACAACGAAGGCGATGCCGTGGCGTACCCCTGGACGTTCTTCCACATCGTGTACGCGCTGGCGACCCTCTACATCATGATGACTTTAACCGATTGGTACAAGTAAGTATTTCAGTTATGTCTTGCATCAGCAATCCTAAAGGAAGCCAATCGACACTTGTCACATTGTAAGAGGAGATCCGATCTAGCGGAGATAGTATACAGTTGTGAAATATGGCCTTAACTCCTCATATCGTAAATCCCTGTCAAGCGGTGGGAACAGTTATGGCTGAGAGGGGAAAATATTAAAGGATTGTAGGATAATAATTTAAAATACACTTTGGAAAACATTGCTCTTGTTTATATTACGCAAATATCAGGTATAATTTGATGATAATGAAACCCATATCGGAGTTCACTCCTTATGAAACAAGATAAGGCATGTAGTGCTAAAAAACTTAATATATCTACGTTAATATACAACCTGCCTTGGTTAGTAAATTAAAGATTAAGAGACGGAGTACCGTTGGCATCTTAAATATATTTTTATAGCACAGTGTGAAAATAACCCGCATTTTACGCACGGTCGCGTCCGTTCTCGGGTTTATATCACACCGTGCTATAAAATAATATACGATACTTGTGACCTACGTGGTCTATC
>DWPQ01002694.1:0-10296 GCA_018251795.1 Perichares adela | reverse complement strand
GTAAAGATATTCCGTTTACTTCTAGGCCGGCAACGCGGCATTTTTATAAACTTAAACAATACATGTTTTATTTAAGTACTAGGGGATCCAGACTCGAGCGCCACTTACTGGGACCAATTGTATTTTTAACCATCCAGGAACCCAAATATACTCATAAATTTTCATTAAAATGGGTCCAACCGATTTAAGTTTCAGAAGGATTATAAAATATGTATGCTTTAGGTATAATTACCTCATTTCATCCTCTCGTCGTATAATTTCGCATTCGGTGTTAGTGCTGCAATTTAAAAAACATAACTTTAAGTAGATTGTTGAATTATAAGTTGCTGTAACTCTCATTAGTCACCAAGATTTTCCATTGGTGAAATGGGTGGCACGGCTGTCAAACATACCGATACCTACCTAAATGTTAATATTTAATTGAATACTTACGCCCGGAAACGTACTGCTTTTTCATCACGTTCGTTCAACGTTTTACTACAAGGTCGACATACTACTTCTAGAACCTGGTAACAGAGATTAAGATTGAGATACTTCTTCTTATCACAATTAATTAAAAGATCTATTTTATTATCATTTTGCAAATTAATGATGCAATTTTCAATTTATGATCATGTATCGGTATGGAATTAAGTAAAGTTGTATTATATAGATATGATATAAGAATAGAGATCTCAAGACTACACAATATTTTTATGAGTTATGGTCAAATTTCGACCAGTTCGCGATCTCTTGTATCATTTATTAAATATAGAAAGTACCTCGTTGTTTCTAAAACAGTAGATGAAGGATACGAAGAATCCCTGCAACGATCGTAAGAAGTACGCGAAGAAAGCCCATACTGCAAATGTCATGGTCGTGTTCCTCAGTGGCGCGTTGGTCATACTTATGAAGTTGGTGATTCCCAGTAGAGGCATCAGGAACACTGTTGCCCGCACCGCAGTTCTGTGTGAAAAATTAAGTTAACAACACATTAAGTTAACCACACGCCACATTTGCTAATGAGCCGTCAGGGTAAATAGATATACCTAACTGCAATACATGAATACTATACTAGCTGACCCTGCAAACGTCCTTTTGGTATATTATATTTTGGTATAACAAAATAAGGTTTGGTGGTAGAAAATTAAGAGTTACGTGTATTTTTCACTTTAAAATTACAAAAAGAAAAAAAAATTATAATTAAAAATATATTCTAAAATTATGATGAAACATAATAATATGCTGCGGTGCTTAAAGAACAAACGTATCGTTGGATATTCAATAAGTTTTCTTCAGCGATCCATTAACCAAATCGACTTTGGGTTAGTAATTATCGATAAGCACTTCTGTTGTTAATGTAGGTATAAAGAAATATTAAGTAGCAAGATTGTAACTCACTTAATTCGTTGCAGTTCAGTACTGTCATTTTGAGCTAATTTCTTTAGTAATATTTTTACTACCATCAACATAAACAACAAATTGGCCTGAAAAGAGAAAAATAGTCATAAAATTTATAACCTAACACAAGGTACATTAATGATCGCATACGACCCTAAAATATAATATGAACTATTTATTAATTTATACAAAAGATTCGTTTATTCAAATTACTAATATTAATAATATATAGTCAGTATGTGATTCTTACCGTAAGAACAACGAGACGTGGGCCTTGTAATATCCAGTATATAGAGTCAAGGTTATATCCGAGCCAACATCTAAAATGAATCAATGGAACATTATATGATTTACTTGAATACATAGACTAATACAATACATATTAAGGTGATACATCTCAAAAAAACACCGCAACATATAAGGAAATATAAAATAAAGCAGTTCAAAACGAGGAGGAACGTATATTCCATACTGGTATATTTTTTATATTAAAAAAAATATGCCAACTATGTTTTAGAAGTTCGGTAAAACTAATTGGAAACTGAACGAAGCGACAACTGAAGCTTAAAACAATAAGTCTGACTGCTGATTTAAGTGCTGGTACCCAATTAAGAATAATTTCAATGGTGTATTACAATAACTGACATATAAGCAATAATCCTTATCCATTATCTTAGTGTTTTCGAAAGCAATTTCTATAGGCATAAGTGCATTTGAGAGCAGTGGACAAGTACCTATATTGTATGCTTTATTAACAAATTGTTTTCTAATTGTATTCGTACTCTTCCCAGAAATATAATAATATCTACCGATTCAAAACAAAGTTTCAAGTTTTTGTAAATTAAAGTTGCACGCGAAGTGAGTATTCAGTATTGAGTATTCAAATCAAATATGTTGGTCATTTCTAAACATATGACCTAGATAGATTTAAACACATAAATTAACACAGAAATGAACCTTTATATAATACTAGCTGAACGCGCAAACTTTGTTTTGCCATATAAAAGATTTTGTAACACATGATTTTTGAGTAACTTTCACCGTTTACTTAGCGCACGCAAGGAAAGCTCTAAATTTTTGCGTTTTCGCAATATTTTTTATTGCTGCCCCTCTCCTATTCATCTTAGCGTAAGGTAGTCTAAAGACTTTCTCGTTAAATGGATTATCATATATTAAAATATTTTTTTAATCGGCCCAGTAGTTCCTGAGATTAGCACGTTCAAACAAACTCTTCAGCTTTATTTTAATAGTATAGATTAAAGTTATACACACATACTGTTTTGTTTCCAGCCATACTTGTAGTTCGCAACGCCAAACCAGACTAAGGTATTGATGATAGGATATAGGTAACCGGATGCAATGAGTACACGATGAGAAATTTGAGGACGTAGAGCGTTTGAACTCACAATCCTGTACAGGTTTAATCCTTCAATGAGCATGAACGCAAAGCTGATCGAGGTCAAAAACTCGTAGAAAGTGTACACGATTATGCATCCTACATTCTGAAACAAAAGTTTGACACATACGGAACTATTAATTACACTTAAGGGAATCAAATAACGAAATTGTATATGTTATTGAATAAAGATGTATGTACGGTGTGGGAGGAGACCCGAGCCCAGCAGTGGGGCAATTATGGGTTGTTTGGATGATATGTAGTTTAAACTCGACATAATAGAGAAATGCAATAAGACGGTTAATCGGAAGCATATATATATATATTGAACTGTTATAAATCGATATGTAAAGAAACGCCGTTTCTGCGAATCCTTGGTTAACCGTAAATCTTCTGATGTTTGGAAATTTCTGAAATCAGTGGGCATTGGGAAATCTCCAATAGCTTCTTGTGATGGCTTCGATTTAAGCATTTTTTCTTTATCTCCAGTCACTGATCCGTGCTTGAAATCGAAAACACTACATCACTCTTGAATTTTCCCATGCTACAATATGCTCCTTTTTAACTCGTTTCTGTCTCTGAAAAGAAATTCGCAAAGCCCTCCTTTCTATCTTCCCAAGTGCCAGTGGAAACGACAGCTTGTGCTCCAAAATGCTCATTCCCATCCTTGATATAATCCTCCCGACGATTAACACATTTACTAAAGTATTCTCTATCCTCCTGTACGTTCCCCCTATTCTGGGAATAAGCCAATATTATTCCTCAAGCTAAGATTTCAAATCCTACGCTATTCTCACATTTCCGCACTATTTCTATTCATCCTTTCCTTTCTTAGGTTTTAGAACATTTAGTGTACAAGCAACTTCTAAGTTTCCTTCTATTTAATAATCTCCGTAGTCCTTACCAATCGGGCTTTAGCTCGGGTCACAGTACCGTGTCTGCATTACTAAAAGTATCCGACAATATGCAGTCGGCCATAAACAAATTAATAACTGTCCTTGTCCTATTAGATTTCAGCAGTGCCTTCAATTCCGTAGATTTTGACGTCCATCTCGGAATTCTTCATTCCCTTATTATAGCTGCTTCAGCCCTAAGGTGGTTTGCTTCATATCTTTGGAACCGCTCGCAATGCATCCGTCAGAATGAGCTATGTTCTGATTGGGCTGCAGCTACTGTGAGTGTGCCTCAGGGTGGCGTTCTTTCTCCTCTTCTCTTTTCAGTATTTATTAACTCTATCTCCAATCACATTTCTTCAAATTTCCATCTCTATCCAGACGATTTGCAGATTTACCGTCATTTTCCTGCCATTGACATTCATAAAGCCTTCGTTGCCACTAATCTCGAACTAGAGTTCATTAGTTCATTCGGCCTACAACTAAACGCCAACTAAAACATATATTTATATAAATATATGTATGATATTTGTGTATGTGTAGTTGTATGTATTATATCTGTACCCATAGTTTGACAAAATTTTCGTATTATATTGTATTTTATATGGTTTAGTATGCACTTGGTTTGACTTATATTTTGCTGTTTCCTGCTGCGGGTCTACTGGAAGAGATTTCCATATGAAATAATTAGAACCCCTGTACAAATTTGTCTAGTTTTAAGTTTTTGTATAATATTTTGTGTGTACAAATCTGTTAAATAAATAAAAATTGATATTTTATAACAAAAAAAATACATTTGCACAGCTTCGCATAGAGATTCGCAAACATAATGTATTGTATTAATGATATCTATTAACATTGGTAGTAACCTGGCAAATATTGTTACCAGCGATACGCCCCATTTATATATATCGTCCCTTCATCTATGATAATTGCTTTGTTCTGATTTGTCAAATGTACAATATAACACTTGATAGTTAACAGTGATGCAAACTGTTCTTATATTGTTTTGAAATGCATTTAATTGCAATCACAGATGCTTATGCAGTTACTCCTGAGAAGAAGACGTCATTCGCAAAAATGTAAATAATATTTTGCTTATTGCATAACGGTATTTGGTTACTCGAGAAGGTATCTCGCAATGGCTTATACTCGAAAAATGTTTTGTAAACTAGTCACGTCATTTAAAAAAACTATAATCGGTCCAGAAATTTGAATGATTAAGCATCCCAGAACATTAACTCGAGGAACGTGTTTCCACCGGTGCGAATGAGGGAGAGGAGCAGAGATAAGCTGTGAAAAGAGACACGTAATTAATATTGAGGCAGAGATGAGCTGAAGTGTTGTCGATGACGATCCGTTACCACCGCTCTTCAACGTGGCGCTATTTTGTACGCTAATTCTTCTGCGTAATTATTTCTATTGAAGAGGGGTGATGAGGACATATTTAATTCAATAAATGTGATTGATCGGTTTTCTCCATTACTGCCCCAATCAGAACTTAGCGGGATCATATTCGTAAGTAAAAGAAAAATAATTTCGTAGGCAAATATAAGGCAAACCCACACAAAAACGGAGACAAGTGAGGATAATCTTAAGATGAGGCTACAGGAGATGCTGACGAATTTGTTAACTTACGTGTCGTGGCAGAAATTTAAGCGTCTCCTGATCGACGTAAATTATTAAAGTTGTCAAGGCCTCGGCGAGTAGAACACTGAAGAGATGACGATGAATCCTCGTACGGTTGTTCAGTAATTTCCTGAAAGAACACGATAGAAAATTATTTAATAGTTATTTGTCTGTCTGGAACAGTGTAATTATTAGGTATGGGAAATTGGTACCATCGCTGCTGGGTTGAATAAATGTGTTTGTTTTTACGTGTTTATCAGAACTTTATGGTGTCTTATTTGTAAACGAGTCGGAGTGCTCGCATGTGTGAGCTCATTGGCGATGTTTTCCGGTTAGAAGTTATAGGGACTCCACTTGCGCTATATTCTGGGTCCACAACTTGTGGATGAGGTTTTTAATTTTGCCAGTGTCTATGGGTGGCCTTAACGTTTTTAGACTATTCACTTTAAAAAACATTTTTTTGGATTTTCGTGTATACATTCAATTAATACATAAATATTATATGTGTGGAGATAATGTAAATTTAGTATGAAAAACTATTACTATAGAAATATTTTGTTCAATTATTTTAATTAAGAATTTTACTTACTTATATTTCGTGAAGATGATGATTGCCACAATGAGACTTATTGAACTAGTAGATAATCCAAAGAATTCAACAGCACGAATCCAGCCAGCCACTTCGAATTTAGACTGAAGAGGAAGCATAAATATGCATTAGCCGGTGAAGAGCAGGTGTTTCGTTGTAATTTAGAAGGTTGTCAAGATATTCAATACGTTTTGTTGGTAGATTACGTGAAAATTATATTTAAAAGATGAAAATATTTTTTTTATGAAAATCATCAAATTATATAACTATCAAGTTTACCATGAAGCCATCGGCAGATTTAGAGACATTTTCAAGGAGATCTTGCATATAAGGAGGGAAGCATTCTATAAAGTCAGTCCAACCTATTAAGCTGCTTTTGTTATTCCGATCAAGCCAGTTTCCATCAAGACCACAATGGCGGAGAGCTTGTTCTGTGAATAAATATTTAATTAAAAAAAAATGTCATAAAAGATAAGAATGCGCTGAAGATAAGAATCACCAAACATTAAAGAATTAAGCTGAGATCTATAAAGGGTACTTTGAGTTATCTAAAGATAAAGGTTTCAAGCTCAGATAGTTTTCGTATTTATAAACATTACTTTGACTCAGCCTATGCTTAAGCTGAGTGTATACTGAGTGTACAATTTAGATGAGATACGAAATTCTTATCTAATAAACACAAAGGTAGATAGATTTCACCTTCAGCTTTGTCAGAATGACTGAATAGTAGAGATGTAATAGGAGTGACTAAAGAGAAGCAGAAGTAAAAGCCAGAGAGGTAGAAACAAAAGTAATGCCTTTGCGACGAATCTCGCTACTCGAAATACGTCTAAGACCTATCCAATCAAAAATCACAAGCCTCGGCCCCGCACTCTTTTGTCATTCCCCTCAAATGTTCATCAGTATAATTCATTAGAAGCGGATACTTCAAATAACGTAAAACGGTATTTGCTGAATCAAATGCCGTTACATCTTCAATTCATAGTGTGTTTAATTATAATAAACGAAATGTACAATAAGTTCAAGTTAATGTTACAAACACGGAAAGTACACGTCCAAAACTGGACCCAGAATCCGATAATTTCTATACAGAAACATTTGAAGATATGAAAATAAAGCTCCAAAATTGTAGCTTAATTGAATAAACAATATTTTTCTGACAAAATATTGTTAACAATGTCTCCAAATTGAATGTCTATTCGCAACTAAACTGAACGCATCCTTCATTCCTCGCATAATTTGTCAGAGGTGTTAGTCCAAAATAGATATTATACCATCAAACAAGCAAAAAGGTACAGTAGATAGTGGTTGGCGGAATGATACGAAATCGGCCATAATTGCATTACACAGAAAAGCTACATTTATTTGTGTCAAAGGTTATCAAGAAATTTTAGAATAATACATCTATATACAGGGTGTCCAGTAATTAATCAATAACCTTTTAACTGCGGCTAGCTCGACCGATGCCCTACCAGTAAAAACAATATGACCTCAGTAAAAGTGTTATGGTTTTCGAGATACCGAGTTAAAACCGTTTTTTTAAGAATTTCTCTCAACGCTCGGTTATTTCCATGCCATTTCTTCAAATATTAACATTTTTGGGTTCTGTTTTTTTTTAATACACTTAGATAGGTCATTCATGAATCCAATACATTATTTTAGTACTTCTATATAAGCAAGTAATAACAAATGTTTTATTGATAAACATGTACAAATAAAATGAAAACTCTTGTGTTTGACCACTTACGGTGAAAAAAAAAGTATGTAGCTGCGGGCGACCGCGCACGTTGCGGGCGAAAACCGCGTCATGAAATGTGCTTCAATGTTTTCCATATATATCTGCATTCTACAGAAGTTGCATGCCCGCAACCGTGGCGGGCGCGGTAAAAATCGCGCCGTGAGTTCCTCGGGTAAATTAATTCATTCTAACTTATAATTTAAATTTAAATTAACTTACATACTTTACCAACCTGCTAATTCTTTAATGCCCTTGCATCAATCAATCGATCATCAATGAAGAGTTTCTCAAAACCTGAGATTTATTCCTCAGCATTTATCTTCATTTAATAACTTCAATTATAATTATCATTTTACTGTTTTCTTCTTGTCCTTTATTGTGTTTATTTATCAATTATTAAATGTGATATACCTTATATGTAGTTTTACGCCTAAATCATGTCTCTAATGTATACATCTACATTTTGATATACAGTTTTTCGTTGTCCGTTTCAAAAAAAGGTGTGTTATAATATTTTAATGTCTATAAATATTTGGAAACCGATACCAAGATTTAAACTGAAGAATAGCTCTAAAATGTATTTTTTTCGAGATTGGGATTCGTAGATAGCTTGGCATCTTGGCGACTTCCAAGAGAGACTCATTTCTGTTAAATAAATTACGAGTACAACGAACCTATTTTTCATTATTATCATAATCACATTATCGTATTCATATGCCGTTGTCCATCAGACGCACAGTGAATCAAATTGTTGTAACAAATTAATAAAATTAGTTCCTATTTTATGATTTGTATACATTAAAATTTATAAAATACTTTAATTGTGAATTAAGCATTTGTTTCATTCACGAGCGACGACCCAACGTTTCATTCACGAGCCGCGTAAACCAACATTAATGTAATTAATCTAAAATAATTGTGCAAATGATAAAATTTTAGTCGTCGTCTTCTTGATTTCTGAGCAATGGTGCTGTATTAGTGATAAGGCCGCCAATTGTAAATGATGTCAGGAGAAATTTAGTAGCATAACAAGGTTATTAATATCAAAAAAATACAGACAAACAATGACCCAATGACCATAAGACTGTGTTATGTACATATACATATAGTATGTAACAAGCTATAAACATTTATAGTGCGTACATTTATTAAAGGGTTTACTTCTTACTACTGGGGTCAATATAGGGCAGGTCAGGAGGACAGTTCTGGGTCACACTCGTACCCGCTTTCGCATAACCCCAGCACAGGAATTGGTCAAAGGTTGCATTACAATATATTTCCGCTGAAAAGTTTATTACCAAAGATCCTTAAAGAGAAAATGATATAAGCGTCAGTGAAGTCGGTTCTGAGCGACGCGACTCGCTTTATGGATAAATTATCTTCAGCAATTTCAAAACTAGAATAGAGTCACAAGCAATCGAAGATGTTAAACTTATTTATTCATCACCAAGTGATATGTCATAAGTTTTATGAATAAATAAATATGGGATCATTCTTGTATTCCGGGTATCGTGGAAAACCAGTGTGGATGAAGTGGCATGTGTTTGTAGTTTATTTACTCCCTCTCGGGGATGTCTAGATTTTTAATCGATAACTTCTCCGTGTTATGATGGATTCCTCTGGATATTACCAGAGTTAGATTTAATTCGGGTTGCAATATCGATCACGGAAGGAGATGAAGACACTACCAAAATGTATCATAAGAAATGAAATGCTGGTTTTTTCAAAATAATGTACTTAGCATCGAAAACTATGAGAATACTGTCAGAACGGAGCTTTCTCTTTCGGCTTGTACGTTAAGAAGAAATCTCTGTACTGAGGGACGACTACAGGCGTTTGTCCCGGCAGGCCGCAATTCGTTAACGTTTCTTTAATGGTTTCCTCATCAAAGCCTTTGAGCTCGCACACCTCGGATAAAAATTCCGACCATTCTTCCCAATCCAATTCTGATTTACTGGAATAAGCCACATAAATAGTCATGTTACTCGCTTAACAAGTACTAATCTCAAGTTTGGATTGAATATTGTTGTAACCCATTTCTAAAACCAACCGTTACATATATTTACGTCGTTCGGTTGCGATTAAGAATCAGAAACACACAAATCCTTCGCATTGCTTTTAATGTTACAAGCGTATGTACATCAGTGCCCGCTTACAACCAGGTGGCCCGCTTCCTCTGTTGGTGGTTAAGGGTCACCAAACGTAGCGGTTTTTAGAATCAAAGGCATTGCGGACGCGTTGCTAATAAGAAAGCGAGGATCATAAGAAATCACATATTACGTTTGGTTAGGATAACGACCCCGTGAAAACGATTTTCCAGGGGTCTTTTAGTGCTCCTTGGACGGGTCCAATCGTAACCCAGGAGAAGCACCAGTGCGTTTACCGGAAATCCTAGTCGGGAATTTAGTTGGAAAAAGAAGTTAATCCTGAGATTTAATAACTGATATGCACAACGCGTTTCGCGATCCTCGTAATCTGATTGTAACGTACCTGAACTTGTTAAATAAAATCCCAGTGTCAGTCATAGTTAACTTTCTATCGTCTATGAGTTTGGCTTGTCGAAACCAGTAATCAGATCGGTATAGTGTGATGGTGGTGCCATCGCGTTTGTTGTCCATGAGCCTTGCGAATTCGTAAAACTGCCCTTCGAGTGTGGCTGGTTCATCCTCAC
>DWPQ01002693.1:0-10297 GCA_018251795.1 Perichares adela | reverse complement strand
ATATGTGTGGACAAATTCACACAACGCCATCTAGCCCCAAACTAAGCCGGAGCTTGTGCTATGGGTACTAGAAAACTTTTTGGGCAAATTTTTGTTTTAATGTTTTTATGATGCAGCTTTGAAAAATACATACAACCCCTAATCTTTAGCCTTCTATCAACAATCCCTATTTTCTAATACACAAATGTTTTCGAGAAATATTTCATATGGCAAAACAATATTTGCGGGTTTAGCTAGTCATTGATATTTAACATCTTACGTCTTTGAACTAAATTAAAATTTCTGAACGTATTAAGTTACTCTATTTCACTTTAAATATTTAGTGTTCTTATCAAATTCCTTGCGCTAATCTGTCAACAACAGAATTATCCCACTTAGATAAACTTAGCTTAATAATAAAAATATTGAAATTTTCCAGACATTTATTTTATATATTTTACTCCAAACATTTTTATATTTCAAAATATACTTAACATTTAAAATTTTAGATTTCCAAGCTCATACAAATACTATTTTCGGAATAATAAAATTTTCGGTTGAGTTTACTGTCATTAATATTGTGTTATTGTAAGTTCAATAATCATTGTGGTACGATAAACAAGATTTACATCGTTGCGGTTCCATTGGTCTCGTGTTTTGAAGCAAGATGGAATCAGATTGGCAAGTACATGTTAATTGTTTCTGTGGCTTCATGGCCTTCAATGGCCTTACGTCATACCTATCTGATCTCCTCGTTGACGTTGAAGCATCTTTCTTCGACACTTCTTCATCAGAGTCACAACAAAGCTTCACCTTTGGTTCAGAGCAGCAAGAATCTTCAGACCTATTTCGTTTAACGTCTGCGAAATCCTGATCTTGATTCACGCATACTGGACAGGATTGGCTGTTTTTTAATATAGTTTTTGGGCATTTCTTTTCCTTGCTCTTATTAAACCTGTTGCTTTGTGTTTCACAAACTTTACAGATTTGTGAATTCTTCGATTCCTTTTGTTTACAGCTGCATTGATCATCTGTGTCATTGCTTTCATCGTTCATTTCCGATGCTAGTCTTTCGCATTCAGCACAGTAAGGCTCAGTTTTTTCGCCACACGAAGGACAAGAATCTGATGGGTTTTGATTAGAATTATCACCATAATGTACGGATTTCGATGAATCGTTCTGTTTTCTGCAACATATGTTTCCAAGACTTTGTGATCTTGGCCGAGATGGAGTTGATTGTTCGTCTGTTTTACCGCAAAGTGGACAAGATTGGCTTTTAGCTGGAGGCTTTTTGGGTAATGACGAACAGCTACAGGATTGTCGACTTCCAGCCCCTCTTTTATCAGATGATTTATTTTTATCATCGGATTGACCAGGTTGAAGGATTTGTTTAATAGCTTCGAGTATATTTCCTAAAAATACAAACTCTTGAACATTCTTATCAGTTCCATCAGATTGTTTAGAAATAATTCTTATTTTGCAACACGAATCTGTCTTATCTGCTTTATTTTTAGTTTCACTGCTTCCCTCACATAGAGGACATTTACTAGAAACTGGTTTTGCTTCACTTTTCGAAGGACAGTGAGGGCATTTATCAGAGGATGATTTAACCTCTACTTTTGGCGTACAATGTGGACATTTCTCAGGGCTTGCTCTGACTTCAGTTTTTGAAGCACAATGGGAACATTTCCCAGAATTTTGTTTTTCTTCACTTTTCGCAGCACAATGGGGGCATTTCCCAGCGCTTGGTTTAACTTCACTTTTTGAAGTACAATGGGGGCATTTCCCAGCGCTTGGTTTAACTTCACTTTTCGCGGCACAATGAGGGCATTTCCCAGTGCTTGGTTTAACTTCACTTTTTGCGGCACAATGCGGGCATTTACCAGTACTTTGATTAACGTCACTTTTTGCGCCACAGTGGGGGCATTTTTCACAGCTTTTTTTGACTGCAACTTTTGCATCACATTCCGGGCATTTCTCTAAACCTGCCTTTACTTCGTCGCCGTCGGTTTTATTTTCACTTTTAGCAGTACAATGGGGGCATTCACCAGAACTCTGCTTAACGTCACTTTTTGCGCCACAATGAGGGCATTTTTGACAGCTTTTTTTGATTTCAACTTTTGCATCACATTCTGGGCATTTCTCTGAACTTGGCTTTACTTCGTTGGTTTTATTTTCACTTTTTGCAGCACAATGTGTACATTTTCCAGAGCTTTGTTTAGAGTCACTTTTTGCAACACAATGAGGGCATTTACCAGAAGTTTGTTTAGAGTCACTTTTTGCAACACAATGAGGGCATTTACCAGAACTTGCTTTAGAGTCACTTTTTGCAACACAATGAGGGCATTTACCAGAACTTTGTTTAAGTTTTGCAGTACAATGAGCGCATTTCTCAATACTTTGTTTTGATTCGGTTTTCGTTGCACATTGAGGGCATTTCTCGGAGCTTGTTTTCGTATCACTTTTTGGAGTACATTGGGGACATTCTCCGGAGTTTGATTGTAGTTTATTTTCATTTTTAGATGCACATTGTGGACATTGCGCTGAACTTGATGCAATTTCACTTTTTTTTGCACAGTGGGGGCACTTTGAACAGCTTTGTTTAACTTCAGGTTTTGCAACGCATTGAGGACATTGATCAGACTTTGACTTATTCTTACTATTTGCTGTACAATGCTCACATTTTCCAGAACTTGACTTTACTTCGCTAATTTCAGTTTTACTTTTTGCAGCACAATGGGCACATTTCCCTGAACTTTGATTTTCCTCTTTTCCATTATTACTTTTTGCTCCACAATGTGGACATTTCTCACAACTTGGCTTAACCTTAGACTTTGCAGCACAATGGGGGCATTTTCCACTTGATTGTACATTATCATTCTCATTATCAGTTTTTGCGGCACAATTTGGACATTTTCCAGAGCTTGGCTTATCTTTAGTTTTTGCAGCACATTTGGGGCAGCAATTGTCAGAACTTGATTGTGCTTCATCATTTTCATTTCCACTGTTTTCGGTACAAAGTGGACATGTGTTAGAACTTGCTTCAATTTCATTTGTTTTAAAACAAACAGGGCATTTTTGCTCATCACCTGATTTAACGTTATTACTCTTTGCCTCACAGATGGGGCATTCGTCAGAACTTGGGTCAATATCACTTTCTGTTTCACATTGTGGGCATTTCTTAGTTCCCTTGGATCCATCTTTGGATTTGTTACACATTTTAAAATTAAAGATAAGTGATGATTTCTTCTTTTTAACCTTATTATCTTTTTTGTCGCAGCATACTGCTCCGACTTTGTTTTCTGGTTCAGCTACGTCTGTTTCTTGTATACAAATGCATTCTTCCTCAGTTTCTTCAGAACTCTCTGCTAGGTCTGTGGTAGAACAGCATTCATCCTTCCAAATAGCATCAGAGCCAGCTGAATTAGTGGGTGCAGCGCATGAACACGATTCATCCTTATTTGATGTTTTGCTTTTTGAACTTTTTAGTGACTTCTTGCTGGATTTCTTAGAAACTTTCGATTTACTGCTTCCGGTTTCAGAAGGACACGTTGGACAACATATATTTGAATCGCTTTTTTTATCAGTTTTCTTCTTAGATTTTTTGGCGCAACATTCATTTTTACTTGGTTTTTTGGAAACTTCTGATTTACCGCCGCAACATACACTTTTACTGGGTTTTTCGGATACTTCAGATTTGCTGCAGCAACATGAACTTTTACTAGGCTTTTCGGATGCTTTTGATTTACCGCCGCAACACACACTTTTACTGGGTTTTTCAGATACTTCAGATTTACTGCAGCAACATGAACTTTTACTAGGCTTTTCGGATGCTTTTGATTTACCGCCACAACACACACTTTTACTGGGTTTTTCGGATACTTCAGATTTACTGCAGCAACATGGACTTTTACCAGGTTTTTCTGATTCTTTTGATTTACCGCCACAACACACACTTTTACTAGGTTTTTCGGATGTTTCTGATTTAGTGCAGCAACATGCACTTTTACTGGGTTTTTCGGATACTTTTGATTTACTGCCACAGCACACATTTTTGCTGGCTTTCTCGGATACTTCAGGCTTACTGCAGCAACATGCACCTTTACTGGACTTTTCAGCCTTTTTTGATTTACCACTTTGAGAAGGACATGCCTGGTTACAACATAAGTTTTCGTTAGATTTCCCGGATTTTTTCGATTTGTTGCTTTCTGTTTGCGACGGACATTTCGTATTGCAACATATGGATTTTTCAGATGCTATAGACTTACTGCTTTCAGTTTGGGAAGGACATTCTCTATTACAACATACATTTTTACTTGATTTTGCAGATATTTTCGACTTACTACTTCCAGTTTGTGAAGGACATTCTCTGTTACAACATACGTTTTTGCTGGATTTTTCTGATAATTGCGATTTACTACTTGCAGTTTGAGAAGGACATTTTTTATTACAGCATATTTCTTCACTCGACTTATCAGTAACTTCAGTTTCAGTAACTTCAGTTTCAGTTGTTTCAGTTTCATTAGAAGACTCTTGATTACAACATACGCTATTCCTGGATTTATCACGTTCTTTTGATTTCCCATTTCCATTCTTTGAAGAGCATTCTTTGGGGCAGCATGTGGCTGAATGAACCGAAGGTGTTTTAGGTTCAGTTCCTTTGTCTCGCAAGGTACAGCTTACCTTAAGAGTCTTATTACTATCTTTTATTACGTTCTTTGTGTCTGAAACACATAATCTAACTTTTGTCTGTTGCTCTGGCGACGAACTAGAGATTTCTTGTGATTTAGCTGCTTTAACATTTTTACAACAAACTTGTTCCTTTTTCTCGCCTTTACCTTCCATTCCGGACCCACTATCAAAAGAATCTATTTTACAACAAGACTGTCCTCCCGTTTCGTTAGAGTTGTGGGGATGTTTTCTTTCAGTTTTTATGGTTATCACTTGTTTTTCTTCACTTATGGTACCGTCGTCATTTTTTATTTTCAAGACCTTTACAATTTCTTTGAATTTAGTTTCAAAACAACCTATAAATTCTTCATTTTCCTGGGAATCATCGGCGCAAGTTTTACACGGTATATCTTGCGACTGTACAATATTCGTTTCGTCGCATACTTTACAAGTTACATCTTCGGATTTTTCATCTTCACAAACTTTACAACACACATCTTGGTTTGCTTCAGCGCCTTTAGCGTCACATGCATTTTCGGTCTTTGGCTCTTCCTTCACGTCTTCGCAAACATCACAACAGACATCTTGCGTTGCTTGTGCACTATTTGTATTACATGAATTTTGAGGTTGATTTTGTGTTTCTTCCAATTTACATCTTACTTCTTTACAGGCATATACAAATGTATCTGCACTGGGTGATATCAATCCTTCGGTCTTAATTTGATTTGTCAAACTGATCACGATCTCTAAATGCGTGGTGAGATCATCTAAACGTTTCTGGTTAGCTGTGCTGAGGCTAGAAGGCTTATCACCTATAACTTCAGAGACATAAGAATTGGATTTCACACGGTAAACAACATTCTTAGATTTCTTTAGTTTCTCTTCT
Source organism: Perichares adela (assembly GCA_018251795.1). Lineage (NCBI taxonomy): Eukaryota > Metazoa > Arthropoda > Insecta > Lepidoptera > Hesperiidae > Perichares > Perichares adela. The sequence goes on along the minus strand of DWPQ01002693.1, from coordinate 4,761 downwards.
TCCTTTTTACAAACAGCACATACAAAATCGTCTCCTTTTCCTGGTTTTTTGTCACAATAACAACGATCATTTGAATTATCGTGGTCTTTGTTTTTCTTTGTTTTCAATTCTTTGAATCGTTTCAAACGAAAATTGTCCTCTCTTTCCATCTCTTCCAACTCTGCCGTAATATATCTGACACTTAGCATTACTTTTGGCGAGACCATCTTTGACAAAACATTCCATTTCCTGTTGGTAGAAACCACAATCTTAATAATCATATCTTGTTAAGCTGCCGAGAATCACCCTTCCGTATGTATTTGAAATCATACATGATCTGACTTATTTTAGATAATGGTTAGTTTAAATAATTGTCATGTATAAAGGATATACTTGTAATTGATAAATCCTAATTATATAGATTAAAATGTTCTTAAGCCAATTTCGACATTAAAATGTTACTTTAAGTACGATAAAACTGAGTTTTAGTGAGAAATAAAACATGTAGTATACTGTGATAAAAAAATATCAAAATTCACGGTAGTCAACAACGAAGTTAAATTACCTAATAATGTCATGCTACATTGTACCACAAAGATGACTTAAATATAACACTGATATACAAGACCAATTCTTACGATTTGCTAACGCGTAGCGTCTAATGCTGGCGACATTAGCAAAACATTAATTACTAGCAAGTAATCAGTGGCACTAGGTGAACTCACGACCACATAGTCTTGAGCATAACCTTCAAGAACGCGTTAAGAAAAACAGTCAACTTTATATAACTTTTATTTTTACTTCACGTCTCTAAGAATCTGTTGATGATATCGCTATAATCTTATAAATACAAATATAATGCTCAAATATTGAAAGACACCTTTTAATTAGATATGGTTCTACTGTTGGAGTATAAGGAACAAAAATCCAATTCAATGGAAAATGATTCTTTTGCAAGTGAATCATTATCTTGGATATTAAAGTGTCGGAATGAAATACAATGTTTTAGAGTAGGTGTAGCCATCGGGGATGCTCTGAATACTATTTCCGATTTAGCTTTATTGTTCACGAACAAGAAACCGCGTTGATTTTGATTTGGTGTTGAGCACACAGCTACGCGTTTCTCATCATCCTCTTCTAGTGAATCATAAGAAACATCATATTCCTCATTTTCATCATCGTCTAATAACGAAGTTTCATTAGGATCATGTCTCTCTTGTCTTACAGTAATCGTCTCTTTCTCTTCTCGTATTGTTCCATCAGGATTCTGCGATCTTTTAACTTTTGTTATCTTACGAACCTTCTTTTCGAAATAGCCTAGAGAGCTATCGACAGCTGGTGGTATCGGTTCTTCTGGTTCACTGTCGGCTTTTTCTTGTTCTTTCTTAAGCATTTCACATACTTCACAGATATCAGATTCTTCCGGGGATATATTTGGAGTTGGTTCTGGAAGTAGAATGTCTTCCTCATACGGACGAGAGCATGTTCCGCATACTGTTGCTTCTGATGGTGTTTTCTCTTTTACCGTGTCTTGGCAGGAATTACAAGGAGCTGGTCCCTCTCCAGGATAGGACACTTCAGTACCCATCTTTTGACATTTTTCACATTCTCCCGTAGATAAATCTTCACGTTCACAAATACAGCTTTCGCTACAATTAGGATAAATCATTCTTTTTTCTAATTCCACTGGAGTAAACCTTTGATATACATCAATTTTCGCTTTTGCTATTTCACAAGATTTCAGCAAATTATCTACGCTTACTGATATAAGATTTCCAGATTTAATTTTTGTAACAGATTTAATTATATTATTTATTTGCGACTTAAGTGCATCTAATACGGTGGGTTCTTGATATTGATCTGAGGCCCCTGTACGCCCGTCCGGATTAATAATGTTTTTAACATCACCAATAGACTTAATGAAGTCTTGAATACTATCTCCTAAAAGACCCTCTTTTTGCGCTTCTTTTCCCACGCCAACAGTTTCGTCAATATGCCCAGACAATTCAGTAATTGCTTTTCTAGCTTGAAGCTTTTCCCTGTCTTGCTCAATTTTATTTTTAAATTCCTTACACGCAGAAATGAATTTCTCAATACTCGCTGATGTAATTCTCTTTTGTTCAATACCCACTGTTAATTCTTCCATTTCACAAATATGATCTGTTAAATGATCCAACTTTTGTTCGTCCATATCTTTTGTACCAATTGTACTTACTGGTTTGCCTTCAATTTTAGCTTTAATTATACTACAAGACCTTAGAAAATCTTCAATTCCTGGTGTCAGTAGGCCTTCAGATGTATAATCTTGAGTCATTTGCATTACATCATCAATATGTGTTGTCAACTCATTCACTTTAGTTTTAGATATCTCTTTTTCAGGTTTTGGTTGGGTTTGGTTTAACTTGCTATCCACAATTTCACAAGCTTTTATAAATTTCTCGATACTTGATGAACCGAGGCTTTCCTTTTTAAAGTCTTTTGTAGCATCAACAATGTCTCGTAAATTGCATTTGAGACATTCCAGTTGCTTTTTAAATTCGTCATCAAGTTGACGCGGAGGCTGCTCTGTTTCAAAGAAGCTTTCTATCTTAATCTTAGCTCCTTCACATATATTTAAGAACTCGTTAACATCAAAACTATCTATACCCACATCTATGAAGCCTTTGGTGATTGTTATGATATCAGTTAAACGTTTCTTCACATAGTTCAATCTAGTTGCAACGTCACCAGAACTCTGCGCAGTAGAAGTTGGAGGCGATGGAGCTCTGTATGAACTTGTAACTTGAGGGAGTGGGACTTGTTGTATAGGTTTAACTATTTCTTGAACAGGTTCTGTTTGTTTAGCTTCCAAAAAGTATCCCGAACATGTGTCATCTTCAACCACCCCTTTTGTTTTACCACTTCTTTTATTACATATTGGGCAGAAGTGTCCCTCGACATGGTCATGTTTCTTTTTACTCCTCTTCTTCTCTTTTATCTTTTTGAGCCTGGCAAATTCTTCTCTAGCCAGCTCCTCGAGTTCTGATAAAATATAAGTAGTAGTGGCAGTCGTTCGTGGTATAACTATTTTTTTCACTACGTTCAGTTTCCTGTTAACAAATACAATTTGCCGTTTCAGTAATATTCATTCCGTTTTTATAGCTGCCATGAACCACCCCTTTTCTTCGTAAAGTGCAATCACTTAATAATTTACGGTACATTTGATATATCAGTGAATTCGCCGAAACGATATCAAATAATTTTGAATTAAAATTAGAACTCAATAAACGAGGCTATGTTGTTGAATACATTTATTGATACTTACAAAAGGACTTTTTAATTGTTTACTGATAAAAAATTATGAACTAGTAGTTTCATATTCTTCATAATCAATGTAGCTGTTAACAATGCTCTGACTATATTCTCCAAAATCCACTGATAGTAAGGTTGCGGACGACATGCAGTAACGTACAATCGGATCTGACATAGGTGTAGGTGAATTTAACATTTCAGATCGCACTCGTCTTTGACTTACGTCATATTTTGGACAGAACTGAAAAGGATCCAAGCTTTTTGTTGTAACAACCCCAACTGTCCTCGAACCAGAGTAAGGATTGGATTTAGACGAAGAACCTGATGCCGCAGACGGTTGATAAGTAATTTTACCAGCACGGTCTTGATTTATTGGATTTGGTTGTGGGACAGCCTGAGATTTGATAGGAGTTCTAATTTCCTTTTTAACCCTTATTACTTTCTTTTCCTCTGATATCGACCCATCTTCTTTTTTTACTCGAATAACTTTGGTTATTTCCTTAATCTCTGTTTCAAATGTTCCGAGCTCTAAGTCAGGCGTTTCATATACAATAGGTGGTGCTGGCGGTGGAGGCGGTGGTGGAGGAGGTGGAGGTGGTACTGGTACTGGTTCAACAATTTCAGGCTCTTGCTCTTCGGCTTTGGCTTTAGCTTTTTCTTCTAAATATATCTTTCTACAGTCCTCACAGAGTTGGTTCAATTGTTCGTCATATGGCTCCTCCTCTACCGATTGTGTACCTTCAGACTTTTGATCTAATTTTTCCTTTAGCTCTTCAGCAGTTTTAATGAATTCTTCTACGCTAGCTGATATAATACCTTGCTCGTCCATATCCTTAGTAATGTTAACAATCTCGCTCAAATGTGCTTTGAACTCTTCAATTTTCTCATCGCCTTCTGGTTTCTCTTCGCCCTCAGGAAGTATTAAACCATCGCACATCACACACCTGTCAATGACACTCCATTCAGTACCAGCCTCACAGGTTGTACACATGATATCTTCATGCTTTTCCTCTTTTTCACCACCGTACATCTTCCTCTCTATTTCTATGACTTTCTTCAGCCTAAAGAACTCTTCTCTGCCCATCTCTTCTAATTCGTTCAGAATGTATTTCGAAGTGACATTCGTTCTTGGGATTACAATTTTTGCTAACACATTCATTTTCCTGTTGACAATTTCGATATTTATATTTACAGTTCCTTTGGAAACTGCCGATTACTCAAATCTGTAAGGACTGTACGATTCACCTATTGTTTAATATAAACATCTTATCTATATCTTGAGTACAGTTCCGTTTCGTTTCACTCCAGGTCATTATGAAAATCTCTTCACGCTTTTAACGTTTTGTATTAATAATGTTAAGTTAAGCTGGCGATGAACTCCATAATATTATTGACTAGATGAAAACCCGGCTCTGCTCGGGTGATATATGACTCATAATACGCATCTAGGTGTAAACTGTAGGTAGATTTCTGTACTATTCGGTTCTCAAA
>DWPQ01002692.1:0-10298 GCA_018251795.1 Perichares adela | reverse complement strand
ATGCGCCGGATGGATGCCGAGGGGGTTTTAGTAGGTAAAAATCCTACATAACCTACACTACTTTTGTACACATACATCTAACCTTTCATTAGGAAGGTGTCAGGTATCTTGCATAAGATTTCCCCCCGATACAAAAAAAAGGAGCGCTACCAACACGTTGCCTGGCACAAAGGAAGTGGTGAACCCGCTTCTTGAAGGACCCCATGTCATAGCACTGAGGGAATACCGATGGTGGTTTTTCATACAAGTTACAAACGAATATTTTTGCCTTTTAGGTAATTTTGCTACGTTTAATGATGCTAGCAAACATTTCTATCCCAAACTTTTTGGGTCATCAATAGCTTTACGATTAGGAGAATATGTCAAAACATGAAAGGAGATTCAAATGAATTTCCGTTTATGTTATCGGGAGAATAACCTTCAAAAAGGCACCCGACTTCCCCGAGGCACCGGGATATGTTGGATTCGTATCTACAAAAACTTCCCGAGTAATTCATAAATAAAAACTCCGGGGATTTCACATGAAAGCACAAATTCGTCTCTTAAACATTGCCTAATAAACTAACGCCGGGGGGATTCGTAAAAGTCCCAAGTCTCAATACTCTGCCTTACTTACTTACTTACTCATAAGTATGAATTACCGAGGCACAGCCTTCCTACATTCTGAACGGGTACCACCCGATTGACATCGACAGTTTACTATTCCGCCCGTAGATAACAACGCTTGTTCCACGTGACATTATTGTTCTTCAACTTGTAAACAAGTAGGTTAATAGAATGTAGAAATCGATAGCTCTAGAACACAATATGTTAGCACGTATTGTATTTTACAAACACATCAGGCGTCGAACAAATAAACAGGAACGTAAATAAAAGATAAAAAAATCTTTACGATTGATAAAATTTTGTACACATACATCTATACAACTAAATGAAATTGGAGTGTCGGTTTGTAATATTAAACTAATCGCTTTTTACTAAATGCATATGTAAGTACACACGGCACATATACCTAAACAACAGTTTTTAAAATCTTGGTCTGTCTGTTTGTTCCGGGTAATCTCTGGGACCGATTTTGACGGGACTTTCACTGGAAGATAGTTGATGTAATTAGGAGTAACTTAGTAACTTACACAATAAGAATAAGACAACACTGTGAGACGAGACTTATATTATAAAAAGATGTTTCACGGTTATAGGTGAGCCACATTAAGTCAGGCAATTAAGAAACCACTTGGAACGCGTAATCTCCGGATTAAATTACATAGAACATAACCCCACAGACCTCTTACAGGCGGAACTTAACAGCCTCGTCCGTTGTCCAATAGGCTACACCGCGATGTTAGTTTAGACCGCTAGGGCCAACAGCAAAATGTCCATTAAAAACAAAAAACATAGACAACGATCGGCAAGTTACACACCAAGCTCAATCATTAACAATGGATTGTGTATATCACAATAATTAACGGTTATTGTATCACTATTATATATATAACGAATAGGGCGCGTTCAGAAACCACAATTGTTATGTCACATTGACCTAATTGGTAGTAGCGATGATAAATAAATGAACTTTGATAAGAAACTGTTGCGTTCGTAATTAACATTTAATAGTCGTATTTTCAGATAAGTTCTAAAACATTCAGTGTTTTTTTCGGGTGTAGTTTTAGTTTTTTTAGATAGTTACTTATCTGCCAGAACACTCTTCTAGTTTTTGTCTATTAGATTATCTGTAATAACTATCAAACTACTTATTTTTCTATGTCAATATAGAAACTGTAGGTATTCTATAAAACTTACTATCATTCAAATGTAATGTTTACACTTCTGAATGAATACGATAATAAGATAAGCAACTTCTACGCATTATACCAGTTTCAAAACTCGATAGGTATAAATAAAGCAGTAAAATCTTTTAACAAATGCCCATTGAACGTAATTGAGAACATCGTCAAACGCAGTTAGTGTCACGATTACTTTAACGTAAGTAGCCATTTCCTCATATAAATTGTGTCGAGAGGAAAACGCTACTTCAGAAGGGCAGTTACATGCTTAAACAACAAAAATACGTGTTGATAAAGTAACACATTTAAGGTCGCAATACAATAGTACTATAATAATAGTAGGTCAGCTAAGGCCGTTCTGCGAGTTAATTACCTACTCTTACGATGATGCATAAAGTTGTCACTTTTAAAAAACATATATAATTATGCGTATTATGACAGCACTATGTTTTATCGCGGCACAGCCCGTATTGAGACACCGCCGACACCGCTCGTCTGTTTGTGTGCGTGAACAGTGCGTGCTTACACCGCGCTCGCTACTCACGCATACATACAAATCAACCTACTATGTTATACTATAGTACATTTCGCTTCGACTCAACACTGCTGAAATTAAAACAATGCAAGGTGAGCTAAAACTTATATAATGTTCACGTACGGCTCTTTTAAGTAGGCTACGTGTGGACCACGCATTGTTCACGCACACAGATATCATCATTATAACTCAGTATGACAACGAGAATTACTCAACGCAAAATTAGCTTTTTGGTAGATTAAAGAAATGTGTTCACATAAACAGCTGATGTTTTAGCTAAATCATAGCAGAACTGTTGGACTTCCAATTTGAAATGGTTTATGGCTTTGATTAACTGTGTCAAACATTTTTTTTATTGCGTCTTTCTCGGTCTGGATGTGAGATTATCTATACTAGCTAAATACTGAAAAAAAAAATAGAACGATAAACCGATTCTATTCTTCTTTTTTGGATATTTTAATGTCCCTAAGTTGAAAGAGTTAAGAATTAATTTAGTTGCCTGTCATTAGTATAACTAAATATAAAAAGCTTTATTTTCGTATATAAGGGGTAAAGACTAGTCTACTTTGCCGGCCATGTACAGATCGGCAGACTTCACACTTCTTCCGAGAGAAATGTCAAAGTATGCGCGTTTTCTTACTATGTTTCATTCAACAAATTAATATTAATGTTTGACCGATATTGCCCTCGATTCTGCTTTGTTACGTGCGCCTTGGCCGGTCCCATTTCGTGACAAAATACAATTTAGCAATCATATGTTCTAGAATTGTCTTTGAAGAGCGATCAATGTGCGTTTTGACAAACGTATTTTCGTTAGATTTTACATATAAGCAAATCTTACAAATAACACCACGATATATCGTTTTTACCCTTAAAACTAATTTAGTACATAAAATAAAATTTAAATAAATAAACAGTTTCACACACACACCCCTGTATTAGGATTCCCCTTGTCGCCTTTGGCATACACTCACAATTAAAAATATCACAGACAGCAAAGACCTAAATTAATCTACTGTTAAACTTTGTAAACAATTTCCTAGTGAGTTTGAATGGTCTATTTCACCTTCGTCTCATATCAACCAACGCATCGCATCTGCAATGCAGATTGTCTTTCCACCCACACAGGATCCATGAGACGTCCAGTTTTAAATTAGTTTGCCAACACTTTCTTCTAAGATGCGTATCGTTCGCATTCTTTAATCAGGTCAACATTGTCTAAGACTAAGTAATCGACACATACCTCACATTCGATTATATTCAATCTGCTATATTTGGGTGCGGGACTTAATATTTTAAGTGTAAAACTCACTCAATAATAATGACGTCGCCGAGTCGCCTTTGACAAGTTTTCTGTCTCGTTGCTAACTAGTGATGCGAGATGACTGCCTTGTGGCTGATTCCAGTAACCAATACTAATGGTAAACTGATCATATTTTAATAGCTTGTTATCATATTTTAGCGTTTTAATAACCAATGAAATCAGTCAATCGCTGATTGGAAGTAAGACAAAAGTACGTTTATACATAACTAACAGACCCGACAGACTCTGTCCTATCCGGAATAGATGCGACTGGGTCAGGATAATGTTTTTGTAGAACATTAATTTAACATTAAATCATATGTTTGGGGTAGCGTATACCATGTAAGCGTTCAGGAAGCCCATTTTCAGCGACCTTTTCGTAAAACAATGATATTCATGGAAAAACTTAAAAAATGGGAAAAATTAGCATGTTTTCATCCCACGACCTTCAAGTATCTCAATATGAAATTTCATCAAAATAGTTTTAGTGGTCGTGATTACGTCACAGACAGAGTTACTTTCGCATGTATAATATTAGTATGGATTAAATGACCTGTTAGCTAATGATAAAGGATAGGTAGAAGATATGTAGGTAATTCGAACCACATTTAAGACTTCGGATGGATTTTTAACCACATGGTTACCACTAGTTGCTTCTATGTTTGGTATACAGTTAAGTCCTAAATACGCACAAGTACTAGACGCTCGGAGTGTTAGGCGGCGAACGGTCTCTAAACTCTTGCACAACGGCTTATTGCGTCAAGCCACGCTTGCGTTCACTCTGCATCTTTGATAAGTTAGATAAGTGGTATAAATCGCTTTTAAAACGCCCCGGCGCGGCGTTGATATGGCAGTGGTAGTGTCGCAGCTTTGGCGGTTTTTAAATCACAAAAGTTCAAATCGCAAACAATAAATTAAACCTCGCTTAATTATATCTAACTAGCTGACCCCGAAAACGGTGTTTTGCCATATAACATTTTTGTTTGATATATTTGGTATTAAATAATAGGGTTTGGTGATAGAAGGCTGAAAGGCCTGAAGACTGAAAGGCCAAATGTTAATAAAAAATAAAAAATATTTGGGGTAGACATAAGAACAAGCAAGATTACTTGCACATGGTGTACCCTGCTAAACAACAGATGAGGTGATGATGATTTTACCATCCAGTTTATTGGTGACGCTGCATAATGTTTTTAGGGCGCTCTTGAGGCTGCCGTGGCGCTGTAGCGCCTCAAAAATGTTCGCAGCCGCAAAAATACACGCACCTATGATTTTTTTGCCATAATACGTAAAAAAGCAGCGTCTCTGCTACAGCGCTTACGTACTAGCGACAATAGCACCCTAAAGGTAATTGCTGCCATCCCCGACTGCTCCACACAACATCACTGGATGGAGACATAGGGCTTTGATATGTAAATAGAAATAATCCTGAACTTACAATACTAACGTATAATTTATGAATTATTGTTACTAACACATAAATAAACTATGGATGTATTACGTATGAAATAAAGGTTTATAATAATTATCATTAATTAATCATCGTGGCTCCCTCGATTCACCCTTCTAAATTCAACCGTGAATTTTATTTGTATATGTTTTGGTTCTAGTATCGGAGAGTAATCAATCAGCTAGGCAGTTTCCTTAGCCGGTAACGCGGCAACTAAATACCAAAGGCTTCATTGACGTCCCATGTTCGGAGGTGACCGCTTACTAACAAGTGACCCGTCTGCTCATTGGTCGGCTATTTACATAAAAAATAAGTTCTAACGTATCTCAATTAGATAAATAATTGACGCGTGCCTATGTGATTATCTGATAATTATTAATCCGAGTGAATTATGTTCTATTGCAATCCGATAAATTTTCGGACGCTTATTAAGTACATAATTTGATAATAGTCCCATTGAATTACGTTCTATTGCAATTCAATAAATCATTTTGGCATTCCTATTTAATAATTGGTAATAGTCCGGATGAATTACATTTTATTGTTAAATTCGTTATTTTAATACTTTCTTTTAATACCTATGACAAAATCTTGATACAAACCTACAATAGCGGACTTATTGATCGAGTGTTCGTAAAAGAACTATTGTGTTGTGTGTTCACGGAGTATTGGTTTTAGTTAATGACGTTTCTTCAATTGAATATCCTTTATTCTATACCGATATTAATGAAATTGAGGAATCTGTTTTAATATCAAAATAAAAGGAATTTAATTTCAAAATAATGGATTTTTAATGAGTGCACGGAGATTAATAACTACATAAAACAAAAAGACAATTATGATAATGTTTGTTTGTCTATTTATTCCACGTACTAATATTGGAAATAGCTGAATCAATTTCAACGGGAGTTTCACTGGCAGAAATCTAATGCTATAAGGACTAACCTTAGTTACTCCATAAAGCGTAGTAGGAGTAACCTTAGTTACTCCATATAGCATTAGATTAATATTAGCATAGCATTAGCATTAGATTGTAAAAGATTTTTCTAAAATAAAATTATACTTATATAATTTTATTTAAGAAAAATATTTTACAATTCCATTCAAATAAATAGAACCCATAAAATGCAATATCGGTTTTGACGGGATATTCATGAACAGTGAAGGTGATATTATAAGAGTAACTACCGGTACTTTTATATTAGAATCAGAGTTTGGCTTTCGTGCAAAATAAGCCATAAAATCTAATATGGCTGGAAGCGTTTTCACAAAAAACTCTGACCTAACAAATCAATCCCTCACGCGAACGTACTCGGTGACATACCTAGTATATCACTTAGTTTTTCAGACAAGATTTGTGACGTTATTACCTAAGATGCCTCAAGTAATAAATATCGCCTGAGCCCAGCTCCACGCAAAGCTGCCGTTATAGTAAATTCCAGTTCTGCTATATTTACATCCATATTTCCTATTACGGTAATAGGAAATCTGCACGGGAATACGGATTATTATTACATTAATAGGGAATATGGATATAAATTAATTTTGCCTTCTTATTAAATTGTTTACATCATTTAATTACAAACTTAGTATTCATTTTTATATGAAAAACTGCAATCATCCCTATTTTCTTAAGCTAATCAAACGCGGGTTATTAATCTATAATATTAATGATAAGAGTAGCCCTGAACCTTCACAATCTGGGAAAATCATGAGGAAGTCGAAATGATTATGTCAGAGTATAATGAAAACATCATTACGAAGAGAAGTGGATAATGATGACGAGTCATGGCTGTACACACGGAATGCCATGGCCTGAGCTGTCTGAGACCTTTTCTGTCACATTGCACGGTCACAATATTTCTTCAACTAACTATAAATTACGAAAGCATTTTCATCACGATATAATTCATTTACACTTAAGAAATAACTATAATTACAACGTAGTTTTGCATGTCGAGTGGGTTATCTCGGGTTCGATTCCTGACGGAGGCTTAAGTTCAGGTGACATAAATGTTTGGACTTAAGCCGCGAAATTTGAGATATTTCATTTGTGTATATTCCTACTTCTTCCAGAGCTTACTTACTCATAGAGATTTGCGGAAGCAAAGAAGCAGTTCAACTTTCGAAAAGTGTTTAAGACAGGGAATCCAAGCGAGAATCCTAGTGTGTTATATAAAAGTATTGGTTTCACAAGACTTGTGGATAATCCGGATTTGCAGTAATTTACAGTTCCCGACGGGTAATGACAAAATAGCGGTGCAATATCGATCTAGACTACGCTCGTTTGAGCACAGAGCGGCTAGCTTTATTGGCTATGACCTCCTTTACTATTAGGTATCGAGTTGATCTTTACTTACAGTACACGTAAGTAACGGAAGTACACGTTGTACTACAGAAAATTAACAAGAACAGGAAAATGAGATTCGACAACACTGCAATATAGATTCCTATGGCTTTTACCCGAACGGGGTTCATACAGAAATTAAACAAAAATAAATAATAATCAAAATTAGAATCATTTGCATCAACTGCATTAACTTATAATAAAAAAATAATTTAACGTTAAACGGTTTTATAGAAAAAAAAGATAATGTACTAAAAGCTAATAAATAATTCTTAAGAAAAAAAAACACATCGTTGGGCTTAGTTTGTTCATATTTACTCAGTTTACGCTAACTTACCCTGAAGCTAAATAAAACTGTTTAAAAATAAATAATGTTTAATAAAATTAATCACTTAATAATGTATACCTATGTTTACGAAGTTATCACTGTAATATGTATGGAATTAAATAAAGGTTTATTAATTAATGCATAATTAAATAAAGCTTTATTAATTAATACAGAAAATTAATAAGCATACGAAAATGAGACTTAGCAACACTACGAAATACTTTCCTATGTATCCTATTGTATGTTATTTATTTGCATGTGGTATGCAGGTGGTGTATACACAGAGAGTCCCAACATAACCCTGGCAGGGCACGGCAAATGGAGCAGTTGATTGAGTTACGAATTACCTTTATTTTACATTTTTTTCAATTGATATAATTAAAATTAATTTAGGTACATAACACATAACAATATGTATGTTAGGTAACTACACATAATTTCAACTAATAATAATAATAATTGGTCATTGTGTATAAATGTTGATAAACATACATTACAAAATTATTATACAAAAATATTCAAAAAGCATTTTAGGAAAAAATTGATCTTAAAAACAATTCTATTAATTTTTATTTACTTTATTGCAACTTTCGAAAGGAAGTTTACAAAGGGCGGACTTAATGCTTTATGGCATTCTCTACCAGTCAACCTAGGGCGTAGGTGAGAGCATGTGGTAGGTAGCAAAAAATACATTTAAATTTAAAACAAAACAATTAAATAACATTTAAAAAACCTTAACATTTACAGAAACAGCTACTGCCAACGTAGCACGGTTAGGCTATTAAAGTCCTAAACAAATATTTGAAATAAGAATTAGTTAAAGGTTTGCTATCTCCGTGAAAACGAATGTAAACAACATATTATAACCAACATACGTTATGAATATTCAACGAATTCACTTCACTTGCGGTTTGTGACAACGTCGACCTAGGGAGAACAGCGGACTAAGGCCGAAGGCCCGACAATAAACAATGATGATACAGCGCTAAGCGAATAAGTGAATTAAAATGAATTAGGCCCAATCATCTGGGTCAAGAGTACTCTGCGCGTGCAATCACACAAACAAAGATGAATATACAAATTTAAATTCAAATTATTTAATGTGCCCGTAACATAATACGGATATAAAATTTATAATTCGTACAAATGGCAGCCTTATTAATGATCACGTAGTCAGTCAAAAAAGCCTGCGGGAAAATAAGAGAGGACGTGGAAGACCCCCGTATACCTGTTGGACCAGTATGGCCAGTATGGCCAAAACTATTAAAATAAATAATTTACCCGACCCCACAACCCACGACAGAACGTCATGGCGCGATGGCGCAACAAAATTAGGAGAGCCGACCCCACCTAACGTGGGAATGAACTAAGAGAAAGAAGAAGACAATATCAATGCTTACAAGTTTTTCTATGACGTTTTCGACAGAAATAATATACGGAAAAGATAAGATAAGATATTCATTATAATTCAACAACTGATACAGACCTTACAAAATATTATTATAGGCCGTGATTAAATGACCCTTATTCAGATATGTTATAAATCAACGATAACAGCCAGTATATCCATTTATAATATATGAAGTATGAAATTATCCTTGCACACGTTTTGTACATATTACAAATCACCGCACATGTGATTAGAAATCGATTGAATCGATGTTTTATTATTTATAACTGTCTCTCCGAAATCCACCCGAAACAGTTTACAATTGATTCTTGTAGGAGAGTGGTAACCTAAGTAAAGAAACAGGGTGGGAAAAAATCCCTACTGCATGAGTACCTTTGGGGATTTAACTGGGTCGTACAGAGTCAAGCAACCTTCAACAGGAGTGACTTAAATCTCGATGATTGATCAGCACTCAGCAGAATGCACGTAGGTAGGTTACTTCGAACTCAAAGATTGATGGAGCGATTTACGTAAAAACTATATCATATAACCTGAATAACAAAGTCATGGTATATCAAAGTCTCAAAACTGTATCATTGTATCATCCAATTGATTGTTATTACAGTCCATTGTTTACGTTCGTTTATTATGTCATTAATCTCTGTCAAACATTTCCCGTGTCGTTCCATTTCTTTAATAAGACAATAATAAACGATTTTTCGGTGTTTTTTCTGGAAAATGAGAAAACATGATTCCTACTAACTAATAAGCAGTTAGCCTAATGGTTGGAATGTTGGTCTCACAAACGGTCGTGCGATCGAACCCGGCGCGCACTAATATTTTTCAACATTATTTCGACGGTCCCTACGTACAAGGACAAGTGGCATTTTTTTTTATTGCATGTATGGCTTTAAATTGTCTATATGCTCATATCTATAAGATTTTTTCTTTAATATTATGTATTTAACAGAATATACAAAACGTATAAGAGAACAAGTATTATAATTACAAGGAATAAGTTTCGTTTATGCGGATATCTATACTTATTGTTTTGTACAATGTTTAAAAATGCGCGCAACTCTGTGCATATGCCGTCTTGTCTGACCTAACATCGTTCACGGGAGTTCCCAACGAAACATGTAGATGCTTAAACGCACGGTA
>DWPQ01002691.1:0-10299 GCA_018251795.1 Perichares adela | reverse complement strand
CACGAAGTTCGTCGAGCTGCTGCTGCAGAGGTCAGTCGCGTGCTATTGTTGAACGTCAACTGGCACTGTTTGATAGCTGTAAACGTTTTTTGTCTTAACTCGAAGTGATTCGATTTGGTTATTATTTTTGTTAATTCAGAAATTGTTATCATCTTATAAAATAATTGACAAGGGAATAACTTAATGCCTAATAGCAAGCTCCGCCAGTCAAGCCTCGGTGATAGTGAAAAATATGTAGCACATAGGTGGATGACAAAAAAGAGGGAGAAGAAAATTATTTGTAATTAAGTTGTTATTTAGGTATAATTAAAAATTAATTTTCAGTTATCATTTTCGATTTGTCGTTGTGAAAATATTCCGCACGCATTCAGTCATTTTCAGGGGAAATGTTGCATTTTTTTAAGTTTTTTAAGTTCATAAACATAGTTTACAATCTTGTTATGTTTGCAAATTCAGTAATGAATTGTATTTAAAGTATTTTTGTTTAATTCTAATATTCACGTGTTAGGACTATGCTGAATCCAAACGATTCGAAGATGTGACAAGAGACAAATTAAAACGATACTGGTGTAACATTTTAAATTTGTCGTGTAATAGGCGCGCCTCGGTTGAAGTGAAGAATAAAAAAGGCAACTCCCCCCTATGGCTGGCGGCGAACGGCGGACATCTCGCGGTCGTCGAAATGTTGTACGCCGCCGGCGCAGACATCGACTCACAGGACAATAGAAAGGTAATATACACAATACACAGGACACTTCATTTAACATTACTATAATATAACTCTAAAGGGTCGTTTCTTTTTTTTGGGTAATTTGAACATACTAAAGTTATCGACGCAGGCGGTCAGAACACATCATTTAAATCAAAGTAATTATGGTATATAATGCTCAGGTTCAGTTTTACGAAGACTTACTGCTTTCAGGTATCTTGCCTGATGGCTGCCTTCCGTAAGGGCCACACGAAGGTGGTCAAATGGATGGTTAGTGTCGTCACGCAGTTCCCCTCCGACCAAGAAATGACGAGGTGAGTGTTTTAATATAATACATAGCAACATATTAACTGACTTCAAAAATAAAGTAATAAGATAAAGCTTACCTTCGTTTATAAACCCCGAACAAAGTAATACAGAATTCAAGAGTTAATTTTATTATCGTCTTATCACATTCTTCAATAATAAGTTTGCAAATAAAGAACCCATAGAAAGATACATATTATGTCATATAAATGAGTTTGTAACCAAGAATTCCACGAATTGATTGACCGAGAGGTGGGAGCCGAAGAATTGTTTTCGGATAAAGGTTTCGACGCTTTCAATGTTACTATTAAAAACAAATAATTGACAGCCACTCCCTCGTACTTGTTGAGTAAACTAACTAGCGTAGTGTAGTAACAAGATGTCGGACGTTGTGCACAGGTACATCTGCACGATCTCGGACAAGGAGCTGCTGGAGAAGTGTCAGGAGTGCGTGCGAGTGATCCGCGCGGCCAAGGAGACGCAGGCGGCGCGCGCCAACCAGAACGCGACCATCCTGCTCGAGGAGCTGGACGCCGAGCGCAGCCGCGAGGAGAGCCGCCGCCAGGCCGCCGCGAGACGCCGGGAGAGGAAAAAGAAGAAGAAGATGGAGAAGAAGGTATGTTCTTTATGTCAATAGCTGAAGTGGCTATCGTCTCCGGCGTGTTTCTGGATCACCTTGATTCTTAATTGTCAGTGGAGATCGCCCATTATTTCAAAATTGTGCGATATATTGTTTTAATCATTTAATTCATGTGGTGTACAATAAAAAAATATTGTATCGTAATGTTTCTTTTGTACTAAATGTTGTAAACGACGTATAAAATTGATAGAAGAGTGAATTCTCTGTGTTGCGCTTGGCTTGGACATACACAAAATGAAACACCCGTGGCCCCAAAACATCAGTTTTAGCGATCTGTTGAGCTTTTAATAATCCGCGGACGGTACGGTCGATGATAACTTGTATATGTATGAGATTTGTTTGGTCTTCAGGCGGAGAACGACAAGAACAGCGAGTACAGCGAGAAGGCCCTTGGCGAGTGCTCAGAGGGCGGTGAGCCGGACGACGAGCCCGCCGCCAAGGAGGAGGGCGACTCCGGCATCGACGCCAACTCACAGGTACACACACTCCGACACACACACACATACAACCACTGATTATGTGCAGTGACTAGACAAACGCACAACGAAATAGATAAACACAGGCTTTTGCCGTGTTTTTTTGTGTCTTCACATACATAAACTAAGTAGGAAGGCGTAATGTGACTTACGAGTATTTGGTATTTCATAACCGATTCAGTTTTTTTTCCTTTATAGCCACTGTTACAACGCTGCTGACCCAAATACATACTGTCTACATCCCCGAGACATTTAGAACAAACATTCTTGTGCTAGGTTTGTGACAAATTATGAGTGATTTATGTACGTTTGTACGTTACGTTGCCAGGGCTCGTGCTCGTCGTCCGACGTAAAGGCTCCACCCGCTCAGAACGCTAAGCTAAAGAAGAAGAAGAAAGAGGACAAGCCGGCCGCGCCCCCGCCGCCGCCGCCCTCCAAGAAACAACCGGACAAAGTAACACTGCATTCCTTTTATACTTATATTTATACCATTATAAAGCTATTAAAATCGATAAACAATGATCGTGTAACTATGAAATATTTATTTGCACTTTATTATAAAAAACTAGGTTATAAAATGGACGGAGTTAATGCTTATTGGCATTCTCTACGAGTCAACCCGTGACGATGGTGAGAAATGGGGTAGGTTGTAATTAATTTACATTTGTGATATGTGCAGGCTAAACCCAAAATAGAGACGAAACCAGAGAAAGAGAACATTACTAAAGCGGATAAGAAACAAGAGAAGGAGAACGTAGCGCCGAGCTCGCCGCCCGCCACGCCCGCCAAGCCCGTCGCCGAGCGCCGCCCCACCGATAGGAAGGACAAGTGAGTACAGTAGTTGGTCATGTGTGTATATGTGTTGTGTGTGACATAATATGTCATATATTATATGGTCGAGTGTATAGTCTTGTGTAGTGTGAACAATTATCTCTATTGGAGACGTAAACTGTGGATATTCCCGGCGATTTGATAATGAAAAAAAAATTAGTTCTTCCATACAATAGTTAATTATATTATCTACTCTTCATTCTTAAATCAGGTCCGACTTTGCAGAACATTTTAATTTAAAAATTTCACACAAGCCATGTAGTAGTAAAGTTATAAGGTCGCTGCTTTGTACGTAGCAACGTAGTGCGTGCGTATCGTACGGACGCGTTCGTGAAATCGTAGGTACGTAATTAAAAACATATTCATTCGACTGAGTTTATTTGCTACGACCTTACGTTAACAATAGTATGTTAGTTCACACTGCACAATGAACTGTTCTTTATGTTATTATTTGGTAGAAAAATTGTTTAGAATTAAGTATTATAGTAGAGAGGCAGATTGTATGTTATCCCTTCAGAACCAATATGTCTGCAGCTAAAGTATGACTGCCGATACAACTGCTTCAGTCAGTAATTACTGTGATGATGCATGATTGTCTATTCATAGTATTGTATCTATGGGTTGTACGGATAACATGTTATTGATGTGAATTTGACTATGGTTCTCGTGAAGCTTATATCAGCATGCATTATTGATATGTTGGTTATGTTTGTGTGTAGCTTAATATATGTAGTGTTTGTGTAACATATAATTTGACGTTTGCGCTTTTGTGATTTTAGTTTATTTAAGTTTCAGGTAAATTTTAAAGTGTGGGGTTTTTAGACAAGGGTTATATTGTTGTCTAATAAATTGGATTATTGGATAGTGTCTGCCCGTAAAGTGTACTTCGTTTGATGTCTTCCAGCGGATTAGGGTTTAAAGGAGTTGAATATTTTTGCAGAAAACCAGATGAGGATGTTAAGAGCATTACGGTTCAAAACCCCAACAAACTGGGGAATAGCTCACGAAAGAGTCAAGTGTTTGAATCCACTCGGCACAATGTGGACAGAGATGATGTTGACTCTACAGACAAAAACAAAAAAACGCACAACAATCAGTAAGTTGGTGAACATCGTAAATACATACAAATACACACACACACACAAAGTGCAAATGTTTCATACATCATTGTGTGTTCATTGTGTTCTCCATCAAGATATAGATTGAAACATAGGTATCGTTCATTATAAGATTAATTATAAATCAAGATATAAAAGATAGTTCAATATAAAATTTAAAACTTTCAAATATATTTAGAATATAGCATCAAAATCATAAATACCTTAATTGCGACGGAAGTCACAAAAATTGGCAAAGATAATCATTATAAAGTCAAACAATTCGTTTTTGATTGATCAAAAGATATTTCTATAGAAGAATCAGATTAATTTCAATCAAATTACCCGAGGAAAATCATTTCATCAGATATATGCAGGTTGGTATAAAACTTGCATATAAATGTAACTTCATAATATTGAAGTTAATTTGAAAGTAGTTGACAGTAATAACTGAGCATGTGTTACGTGTTGTTTGTAGCTGTTGATGCATGTGTAGTAATATTGACGTAATTAAAACATAACATGCTTTTTATGTATCTGTATACATGAGGTTAACTGTACAAAGTGATGTTTACTTAATTGTAAACATAAAGTGTCAATTTGAATCATCGTCACAACTTATAGTTAGTTTAGTCTGATATTAAGGGTTTTTTTTATTATATTTTGTAATAGAGGCTTTGACCAGTTATGATCGTAAAGCCGTTTACATCTGGCCTAGAGCGGATTGTCAAGTCCACCAATCCCACTGGATCAGTGTTGTTAGCCGTTGCGTAAATCTCTTTGTAAAATGATAATTCGCCCAACAGTAGGATTGTTATAGGTTGTGATAAAATGATGATGATGAGTTGTAATGATGATATCTTTATATGAAACTAGCTGTGCCCTTGGCTTCGCCCGCGAGGAAAGCTCCCAGCAGGCGAGATTTTTTAACATTAATCGATAAATTTCAGTCAATTGACATAAAATGGTAATGCACTATTGCCCATAACCTTCTCGAGGTATTGCACTATCTTTTAGTAAAAACCGTAAAAAAATCCGTTCAGTAGATTTTGAGAAAAGGGGGCACATACATGAGAGGACTTTATTTTATAATAAGTATAGATGTCTGCCAACACGCACTTGGCCAGCGTGGTGGACTATGGCCTTAAACCCTCTCTGTGTCAGAGGAGACCCGAGCCCAGCAGTGGGACAATTATTGGTTGTTATGTAAGTATAGATGTATTTGTAAACCGTCAACAAACAATTGTATCCATTTCAGTATCAACAATTGAAAAATGCTCCGGTCCGATGCCCTCACTGTCGCAAGGTATCGTCGGTCGGCTCTCGCATGGCTCGCCTCAGGGGCACCCTATTCGCAGTACTCGCGCTGATTTTCTTCGCGATCGCGCTCGGCGTTACTCTCGGAACCCTCGGCGCCGCTAAAACCCACGGCGGCGGCGTATATGTGGCCTACGTTGGAGCTTTCCTCGTCGCCATATTCCTCGGCAGCCGAGCTATATACTACTTCGCCATGAAAGTAAGTGAAATCGAAGGTCCAATGTAATACTGCACGACCCACCGCTCGGCTTTGTGATAGTATGACTAGGAAATATGAAGTAACTCGATTCCATATTGCATTATTATATACACATAGGAAACATAGTTAAATTGTATAATCATTTTATTGTAAGGCTATGTTACTCCTTTAAATACTTATATTTATGACGTTAGTGATTTTTTATGTGATGGGAGATGTACTTGATCTTTCTATAATTTGTGAAATGTTTGAATTCACTGATCGACTATTGCATTCCTGAATAATAAATTGTTCAAATTGGTTTCTAATCTGCCGATAATGTTAAAACAACAGCGTAACACTTGTACAAACTTGTAGTTGGAGATGGTATTTATTTTAACTATTATATAACGGTCAAGGTAGGTCTATTGTTTTTATTCGAGTGTAAATTAAAGCGTGCGAAAAGTTATATTAAAACTAAATCAATGCCTAAACGAATTGTATTTAAAAATATTGCTACTGTAATTATAAACTTGATTGGATTTCTCTAAATTATATCTCGTTTATTATATTTGTGTTCACTACATTGGTTTGTTCATATTAAAAATCATAACTGTATTCGTGAAATGATATTCTAGATAATTTGAGATGTTAAAAATATGAATATATAATAGAGGAATACAGTACGGGAAGTTAGTTAGTTATGAACAATTTATAAATGCGCTTTAGTCCAAGCTAGCGATTCCAGCTAGGATGATACGTCATAATGAGTCGCTAGTCAGGTTGATAGATCAATTTGTCATTGATCTATTTGTAACATTGTTCTACACAGTTAATACTGTATTAGGGCCATGATCGTGAATATTATACTACTCTTGAAAACCGGTAACTTGTTGGAAAATACTTTAAATAATTCTTGTGTAATTTTTTTATGATTATTGTCTCACGACACACTATCCGAATAATGTCAATATAAATTTGCTTAGTCGTAAATTATAATTTGTTGACAAAGCCTCCAATCCTTAGAGCAACTAAAAATATTTATTTAGTAAAAATAATATTTTTAGAAATGCTTAGTAGATTCATTCGTTAATATAATAACATTACATTTATTCTAATTAAAATGTTAATAGTGTTTGTAGATTTAATTATTTTTATGACTTATAACATTGTGTTGTTAAGCATTATTTTTCGTATTATGATATGTAGATTTTTAAGTTTTGAAACATGAAAAGTCTATTGTAATACAAGTAAAATAATGAATATGATATTCAAATTTATGGATGTTGGTGGTAGTGAGATTATAATTCTTTGTAGTACTTTAGTTTCGAGAGGTATTTTATTGGAATTAGGATTATTTTTTACATAACAGGGTACCATCCTGTGTAGTATGTTGTTTTGGTGACACTACATTTTAATTATTGTCTCGTAGTTGAAAACTTTTAACAACAACTGTATTATAATATTTCTGAAAATAGAACTTTTAAATGTGCCTATTAATAAAAATATTAGGTATTACATATATACTTAAAAAAGAGCCTTGTAACTCATGTAAATTTAATACATATTTTCGAGTGGCTTCAAAGACTCCATTTTCGTGTTAGTACCCACGAAATTAAATTGTACGTGATTTTGTGGCTTAGCTTACGTTTTCGGAGTGGCTTCATCCTTGTACCGTGAAAAATAATCGCGTTATTATCAAAACAGTTCTAACAATTTTCGTGCGTTAATACAAATGTTTTATGTGCAGCTCTGTAAAAGTTTAAAAGGTACCATTGAAAAATTCGAGATATAACAGTGATATGGATAATTTTAGCTTCTGACATATTTGATTATCTATTTTATAAATATTTTTTAGAATTTGTACACCATACTAAGAATAGGTGATTCTATTATTGTGTCTGGGACTATCTTTGAGTGAGTTGTCATCTACAACTTCAGACACAATTGTTTATGTTGTAAATGTTTTAACATGTCAACAATCATTGTTTTAGTAATCTCTAAATTTAGTTTTTTCACGTTGTCACCGATCCGACTGTCTATCGAGCGTGGGTTCCACGCGCCTAGTCTAGATTTCGTACTACGTAGCATAGAAGTAGATATAAATTCAAGTATCTAAATCTATTATAAGTATTTTGTTAATATCATTTAAATTTACGTATTTGCAAACTTATAGGTCGTCATTCCATACAACTGTTACATTTTAATACCGCTCTGTAACGTCAGATGGAGATTTGTCTATAAACTTTATTATAATCTAAAGGAATGATACACCGAAATCTTTTAGACGGATATGTTTATATGTTGGTGGAACCGCTTCAAATTAAATAGCACAGTGTACAAAAAGTGAAAAATCACACAGAGGTATCGAGTTTGTTTTATTACTCAGACGTCGTTAATTATATATAGACTTATCTTCCTATTACAGTTTAAACATTTGTTGTAATGTCCGCGAGCCTAGCGAAGTAACAGTATTCGTCATTATTCCGACTTGTGCTTAGAGATGCTTTTACAGCTGCTCGATCGGCCTCGATAGAAATATCTAATATATCTCGATTGTTAAGTCCGTTTGAGTCACTACACTCTAATCACAAAGGCACGATCGATTTTTTATGATCTACGATGCTATTGATTGCCAAATGACCGTCCCATACACGGGCGAGGCAAAACACGAAAGTCGTAATAGCTTAGGTCAAATTGCTGGCTTCAACGATGATGCCGCTCGAATATGTGTAAAACCTTCTAATGTAATAATACATTATATTGTGCCCATATCCAAATGATTTGGTGATGGCAGTGGTCGACTAGCACTCTTCCTGGTTTTGTTTGAATCGACATTGGCAATATAGAAATACCCCGGAAATTTTACGTTAACGCTTACAACATAGTATGGACCGTGTTAGTTGATAATTAAAATGTAATCGTGTGATCTATCATATTTAAACATACTTATTTTAAAGTTTCTAACCAAGCTCCATTGTAAATAAAGGTCTAAGGCTCAGGCCGTATTATCGTTGATATCTCAAGTCTTACTACTGCGATCGATGCAAGGTTAAATTTATTCTAGAAAATTGAATTTAAAAATTGTTTTTCTATGATTGACAAAAGGTTGATAACGCGGACCCATCATGATTATAACAGGCCTCCAAAAACTTAAAAATACTCTAACACTTGTACCAGGTCACAATATTGGTATTGATCATTTTAACTAGAATGATGTTTACACGCTTATATTATGGTATTCAGGATTAATGCCAACTGTATATCGTGTGTCACTTTGTTTTTATTTATTTACGAGAAATAGCCACCGTAAATAATTATATAAAATATCAACGATTTTATACATTGTAATTTTCATTTTCTGTTTTTTTTAAGAATCGTATTGTAATCTCCACTAGTGAATTATGAATAAGAATTTATTGGGTGTTAATAAATAAGATAATATAATATAAATTAAAAATATAATTTGAGACGTATTTAATGAATTTGGTTACATATAAAACAATTCCTTACAGAAGTTTCTTTATTATTTTTTATAAAATGAAGAGTTATATTAGTTACTGGCTCAAGTAAGTACGCTCGATTCCCGCTCTATGTATCTATTGTATATATTTAAGAATAAATTTATTATAGAAATAAAAATTGTAATTTAACCTTTCATTAAGTATTTTACACAACATAATTATAACATCAAAAACCACATATATCGGACATTTTTGGAGCTGACAACATCGAAAATTGTGCGGTAATAAAATGTGATGTTTTTTTAATTTAAAATTTAGCAGCTAGCCTAGCCTAATCCTAATGATCTATTCTTAACCCCTTTTAATAAATAGTCGTTATTTAATAGTTGGTACTGTGGAATGCCCAAACTTCTGTTGTGTTACAATCTTACGGTGCAATCGACTTGATTAGTTAAAATCAAAATCACAGCTGATTTCGAAGTGAGAACTTTGAATTAGTAACTATTATGGTTAAACATAAATGGTATCTACATAATATGGCTACTGTAACCTTACTATATGATTAAAGTTATAATTATTATGGTGAAACCATTCATCAGAATTAATATTATTTATATTAAATTGAAAACCACCTCTACCGGTGGTAACTGTAAGGTAATTATTCCAATTCGTTTATCACTGGGTGATTGTTTTTCGTTTAATAACAAGATATAGTGTCTTAAAGAAAAACAACTAGCCCCAATTTGTAAATAATATCTTTCATTTTTCATAATCTAGCGTACTTACTATGAAAGCGATATTTGTTTACAGTTTAATTGCAAGTTTTGCTGAAATGGTTTAACTCCTAAGTGTTTATGGCATTCGTGTGAAACGATTTGAGCTGCAATAAAAAGATTGATTGAATAGTAACTGTAAATAAGTATCGGTTTGGCATACGTACATTTCAGGTAATTACTGCCTACTTGACTATCGTATACTGTACCTATTGTTGGTTAAAACGTGAATAAAGGAGTGTAAACTATTTAATTGTTATTTTTTGTACTACTATTTATAATAATAATTCTCGCTAAATTCTAGTACGCTTTATTAAGCATCGACACGAGCAACGTCGCAACAGGAAATTATAGGTACTAGATTTCGCGTGCTGGTCGAAATTCGACCATAAATCATAAAAAAAATGTTAGAATGTAATCTTGAGACCTCTATTTTCAGATATTTAATTCTATACAGATGCAAAATGATGATAAATTCAAAATTGCATCATTTCTTTTTGACAACCGC
>DWPQ01002690.1:0-10299 GCA_018251795.1 Perichares adela | reverse complement strand
TAGGATTCACAAAGAAAGGTAGTACTCTTTTGTTTGTTTTTTAAAACTTTCGAGTGACTGAGCTCGGCGTATTTTAAAAGGAAGAGCTTTCCATAACCGCACAGCAACAATAGTAAAAGATT
The DNA here is from genome assembly GCA_018251795.1 of Perichares adela. Classification (NCBI taxonomy): domain Eukaryota; kingdom Metazoa; phylum Arthropoda; class Insecta; order Lepidoptera; family Hesperiidae; genus Perichares; species Perichares adela. Next base: position 10,177 of record DWPQ01002690.1, on the reverse strand, counting down.
TAGCGTAAAAGTAGGAAACATGAGCAGGCATCAGGAGAGAAAGGTTGTGAGAGGAGCGAAGAGAAAGGTAATGTGTGTGATATTTTAATGGTGCTGACAGAAAAAGCGCAGTCGCCAATCTAGCAGTTGACCAATCTAGCAAAACGTCACTGACAGTACTGACACTGGATGACATCTTGGTAGTGATTAACATATGCGTTACATTACAAAGAACTATGATGTGTAAAACGAAACGTCTTGCCGTCATCATTGAGCGATTCCATGTTAGACTCTGTGCTATGTGGTTTTGTTGCTATAGTGTTCTACTTTGTCTGGATTACACACATGATAACACCGAAAATGCCAGATTTCACTTGAGCAAAGCTGGGCTTTCTTCTTGTAGTAGTATAATGTAACTATAAGGCAGGGTTCAGCACACACACACACCAGTCCGTGTATACACTGTGCAAACAAAATCTATAAAGATTACATTTGAGGAAATAAAATTGGTAAATTTTAAGAATGACTAGGAAATTTAATGTTTGTAAATAGTACTGAATATTGAAACTATAAAATGATTTTGTTTAATCAAGTAAATGTGAACGTTGTCAAAAACTTTAGTGTTGTGGCTGACAGGAGTGACAGGGAACATTAAATGTTGTGAAGTGTTGCCCAAATATACATCAACATATTGAGTATCTGCCATTGAACTTGTTAATTTGTCTGAGCACATTGTCATGGGTTTGATTGCAGGTACTACAACTATTAATGTGTTCACTTTTTACTTTAGCAGAATGAATTCAATAAACAGAAGGAATATATGCAGAACTTGGTAATGAGGTAACCACGTAACAGTCACAACTGGTGTAATACTTTGTCAAATGTGAAAGTAACAGGAGCCAGTACCACCAGCTGCTACAGTCACTCACACACAATTAAATTATATCATGTCTTTGTTTTACAGAGCACCCATTAAAATGAAAAACCAGAAAAAAAAGAGAAGTCAAAAAGATCCCCTGAGTGATACCTTACAAGAGTGTGGATTTGGTATGGTGAGTTTTACACTTTTTTATGCATTAGGAATCCATTTGAAAGTCCCTGTCTTCCCACTCGCAATACATTCATAAAGCACTACATTGTATATATCTGAAGATGAGGCCATAAAAAATAAGACATACAAAGGGGATCATATGGCATTTTATTAAGTAAATCTATCCAGTAATTATAACTCCAAACAATTATAATTATAAGAACAGTCATTAAAGTACTGGGCCACAATGGCCGCAGAGTCAGCATTAGAAGTGCCGGGTCACAGTTCATTAAAAAACTATATACATTGTGGTCTCCATATTGTACAGTTACAATATAATTATATAGTGTAGGTGTCACCGGCTGCGATCACACACACTAATATAGGAAATTGTGACCCCAGACCAGACCAGACCACTAACATTGTTGAGTTGAGCCAGGGAAACATCATTGTAACGATGTAAAAGTATCACAAGTAACGAAGTGCGGCAGGAGGAGATGCCGACGGCGGACGTGGTGGCGGCGGAGCGCGCGCGCGTGGCCCAGTGCGAGCGGGAGCTGGCGGCGCTGAAGCGCGCGCACGCGGACGGCAGCGACTCGGGCGGGAGCGACGACGAGGTGCGCCTGCGCACCGCCCTGCGCCCCCTGCGCCCCTCGTCGCACCCGAGCACCCCGCCGCCCCCCGCCGCCGCCGCTCTGCTGCTGCCGATGGCCGCCGAGCTGCGGGACTCGCACGCGTTCGTCGCGCCCTTCCTCGACCAGTACAGGGTGCTGGTGGAGGAGCGCACCGACGCCGAGATCGAGATCGTCACCGAGGAGGTCCGCGTCCACCGACTGACTGTTATATACGTGTACGGCGTACCTCGGTCCTGCCTACACTTGTAATTAAAGCGCTTCGAGCGAGAGAGTTGGCAAGTGTCGTGTGTCACGTGTCCTTCGCGTGACCAGTAGACTGCGATTATAACGTATGCTTGTTGAGGGTTTTGTTATCGTTCTTTATGAAAATGAGAACACGATCCGACGCGTTTCAGTAACGATCGCATACGTATGTGACACCATAGAAGGTCGACACTCGGCGGCTTAATTTGACATCGTGCGAGTGACATCAACTGACAGTCGGCAACTCGACATAAACAATACAAAAAGCTATTAAGTAGGACGTTCACCCGATCGCTCGTCACATGAATTATCAAAAGCTCCACATCGGCAGCTGATGGTGTGCGTGGAGGGCGCGCTGGCGGCGGACGAGGGGGAGGTGGGGGAAGCGACGGGCGCGGCGGTGGCGAGCTGGCTGTGCGCGGCGGTGGTGTGGCGAGCGCCGCGCGTGCCCCGCGCGCTGCCCGCCCTGCATTGCCTGCTCCAGCGGCTGCCGTCCGCTCAGGTGCCTTATAGTTTATATGTAGGAGAAGTGCAATACGCTAATATGTACATATTTTTCAATAATAATCGTTATAAAGGACATTAAATTAATAAATAAATCATTAGGTACACACTAAGACATACCCACATGTATACTCGATATACGTATAGGTACTCTTTTGTTGTCGTTTGACGTTAATATGCAAATAACAATGGCGGTAATCAAAAAGTTTCTTGCGTATTTTCAATGATTTTATTATATATAAGTGTAATAACTACATAATAATATGGAGGTATTGAAAACATTATTTTAAAATGATTTATGATTGAATTTCATCCGCTAGGCGATCACCTGTCAATATTATTGGACGTAAATATTGTGTCGAGGTGACGGTGTCGCTGCTTACGACGCGCAGGTGCGGGAGGTGGCGCGCGCGCTGCACGCGGCCCTGGCGCCGCGGGAGTTGCTCGCGGCGAGTGACGCGGTGCGGGGGTGCGGCGTGGGGGAGCTCGCGGCGCTGCTGCTGCGCGCGGTGCTCGCCAAGCTGGTCGAGTCGGAGCCGCAGTACGAGGCTGGCGCGCCGACCTCTAGCGAGTTGCGCGCGGCGCTGGCGGCCCGCTGGAGCGGCATGGACGCGGCGGGGCAGGCGGCGGGGCTGGCGCTGGCGGGCCGCGTGCTGGCGGGCGGGCCCCGGCAGGAGGCGAGTGCGCTGCTGGCCGCGCTGACGCCGCCGCCGCCCAGAGTGTTCCAGGACCCCGAGTACCTCAAGGTACCGGATCCGTCTCGTGGTCCACTTGACTGAATGCGTTTGTCGTCGGAGGGTCCCCGCTGGACCGCTGGACCGCTGCACTACTGCGTCGTTACGTCGTTGTAGCGATATTGACATACGACAGACGGGAGATAATTAAACATGGACTTGTTATAACTGACTATGTATTGTAACCTGATAAAAGTGACTAATTATATGCCGCAATAATTGATACGGCAATCGTAAGATGATTTCGGCCGATGAATTATTACAAAAGGATCGGTCGACCCGCGTGTCACGTGGACGCAGCGACACGTACCTACAGTGACAGTGTGGGTCGTCTCGTACTGTTGTTACTCCTTCCTCTGTACCTAATTTTGAATTGATGTATGTATAAATGTTGACGGAGTCGCGTACGGACGGACTGGAAGAGTACAGTTTATTGCGTCGTACTGGTTGTGTGGTTGTGTGTCTACGGTCATATTGAACTACAACGGTCGTTTGTTGCAGGTGAGCGTCGCCGTGAAGACGCTGAAAAACCTGTTCAAAGTCACGTGAGGACCCTCGTCACCCTGGGGCAGGTACACGACGTTACACGCTTCGCGTATGATAATAAATGGATAACTTACCGATTCTGTAAGCGCTTTTTTTATGTACGCATCTACTAGCGGGCCAACAGACTCGTCGCCGACTCCGGCTCGCGGCGACGGACGGAGCGCGATATAATTCGGTATGAACGTGTAGTGGTACTGCGATACACTCGGGACGGGTACAACACCGTTTATTGGTACATTACATTACATGACATTAGATACAGTCGTCGTACACGTCGTACGCGTCGTACACGTCCGCTAGGAGCGCAGCGGCCGGCGGCGGCGCAGGTCGCGCTCGCTCATGGACGGCGCGCGCGGCTTCAGCTCCGGCACGATGGCGCTGCCCAGCACCGACAGCTCGCTACTCCTGTCGACACGCAACGGAAGCGTCAGTCCGTCGCTCAACCGCGTCGCGGTCAGTCCCACTAGCAGACGGAGGCGCGGCGAGTACCTGATCGGCGCGGGCTCGTCTTGTGGTAGCCAGCAGTGCAGGGAGCACCCCCGCCGCGTCTGAAACAACCGCCTTCTCGATGTAAATAACGTGTTTACCGGCTCGGCCGTCGCGCCGGGCGTACTCGGGAGCGCTCGTCGCGGCGGTGGGCGTGCGCGCGTGCGCGTGTGTGCTTGTGTACCTTAACGGAGCTGCGAGTCTTGGTGCGCGAGGCGCGGTACGTCTCCAGGTCGGGCAGGTGCTCCGTCGACCTCTTCACGCTCTTCGATGCGAGAATTGAAGAGTCTGCAACGAACAACATTTAGACGCGTCCTCGTCGGCACCGCGGCGGCGAGGTGACGGGCCCCGCCCCCGCTCGCCCGTCACCGGCCGTCGCGGCGTACGGTCGCGTGCGAGCGAATTAAGTTTGTGACAACGACTTTACTTTAAAAAAAAGATTTATTTCACAAAATTACAGAGGTTAACTCTAGTTAATGGCTAAAACAATATTAATTAATCTATCAAAATAACATCTATATATACTAAATTATTATGCTTACATCTACAATAAAATATGTTTATTATGTAGGTTAGTCAGTGGCTGACGAAGGGAATAGTGTTAGGGTTGCGACACTTAACAAGCGCGACGAGCTCTCACCTGAAGCCTCCCTCTTGACGGTGAGCGTGAGGCGGCCGGAGTCGTCGGGCAGCGCTCGGCGGCGCGAGCGGCCGCACTCCGAGCCGCACTCCACCTGCCGGCCCACCCGTCCCGCGTTAGCGCGCCTCGTGGACCCTCATCGGACAAAGTTACTGCGATACATACGGCGCGCGTCGACGAGCGGCGCGCTGCGTCGGCGGCGGCGCGGGGCTCCCGGGCGGCGCGGGGCTCCCGGGGGGCTCGCGGCGCGGGGGGCGCGCGCTCCGGGAACCGCAGCCGCATCTCGACGTCGTTAGGCAGCGCCGCCGGACACGAGCCCGCCACCGTCACCGCCCACTCCCCTGCGACCACAACACGTCTATCGTCGCATTGTTCGCTCTCCAAATTGAGTACCCGTCCGGGCGTCAGGCAAAAGTTTTTTTTTTTTTTTTTCATTTATTTGGTCCACAAATTGGATGTAACACAATACACAAAACAAAAATTCTCACAAGTAAAAGATAAATAAAAACATAGTGTTCATCCTCAAATAGTGAACACAGCATGCATTTGCAGACAAAAAATAAAAAAATTATATTATATATATAGTTAAAGTAAAACAACACATATGCTGTTATTTTATTACGCTATTAAGTTGTACTTTGGCTGAGCTCAATGAACCGTTAAAAATATCAAAGAACGAACTTATATCATTATTATCAAAGATCGTAAACATTATTGATTCAGTTAGGACTCACCGACGAGAAACGTTCGTTCGCTTTCCCCCCCGATGCATATGGCACCCTTCAACTGTCCCATTGTCGTATACTCGGTGGAGGGGGTGCACGAGCTCTCGTCGGATCGCCTGTCGGTGGTTACCTGAGGCGTGAGCGGCGCGGCGGCGGCGGCGACGCGCGTGCAGCCAGGCGGGCGCGAGGCTGCACAGCAGACTGCCGCCGGACTCGCTGGAGCTGGAGCTGTCGTCGGAGTCCCCCCGCGCCGCGCGCCGACCCCTGCCCCGCCGCCCCGCGTCGTGCCGCGCGCCGTCCCCGTCCCGGTCGCGCCACCGCTCGCGGTCGTCGCTGGTGGCGCCCGGCGCCTCCTCGCTCACCTCCCTCGAGAACGCCTCCCTCCTGTCGCCCTTCCTGACCGCGTGGGGCACACACCTCTGACCTTTCCTGTGCTCCGGTGCGTGCGCGGCCTCGTCCGCGTCCGCCTGCGCCGGCTCCGACCGCCGTCTGCCCACTCTCGCGGCCTCCGATCTTTGCCCTTCCTTGCACGCTTTTTTGCTGCGATCGGTAATGGAGGGCATGGTATTGGCGTCGGCCTGCACGGAGCGCAGCGGTCGTCTCGGGGGCGGAGGCTCATATGGCGTCGGGACGCATTTGCGTCTGTCGTGCTGCTGACCTTCGGATGAATAAAACGAGCGTTTGCGAATTTCACTACTTTATTTATTTATCATTATACAACGATGCGACTACGGCTAATAACAAATATCGTGCTCACAGGTGCTTCCAAAATACAGTGCCTCCGAACGACGAACTAGCTTAAAAGTATACATTTTTAGGTGTCACTTTGGAACAGTCGAACAGTACAATGACATACTGATTAGGGTGACGAACGACTACTCTACGTAAATGGTTGAAGCGGTGCGGTGCGGGACGAGCGGCGGGACGAGTGTGCACGCGATACCTTCCTCCGGGCGGCGCGGCGCGTGTCGCTTGCCGCCCTGGCCGCGCGCCGTCTCGATCACCCTGGCTATCTTGATGGGGCTGGTGGACGCCGACTTGCGCACGGGCGAAGTCATTGCGGCCGCGTTCGCCTGCGCCGGCACCCTGTACGTGTCCGGCATGGGGGAGGTCCCGGCGCTTCTCACGTCCTTCGCCCGGGACTCCTTGCATGCCCTCGGAGTTTTGACCGGTTCTGAGATGTGCGCGATCTTGTCTTGTCTGTCGTCGCAGAAGCTGTCCAGACTGGGCGCGGACGCCCGGCGGTTGTACGCCGCGTCTTCGGGCGACTCCACGCTGAGGCTGCTGCGCTCCTCGGGGATGATGTCGAAGACGCGCTTGAAGCGCAAGGAGTTGGACCTGGTGCGGGACTCGGTCGAGGGTTGGGCGCGGCGGGCGCGGTCCGGCGGCTTGGCCTCGTCGCTGAGCGCGTCCATCAGCATGCCGGCTAGCTCGTGGCTCGACGGGCCCTTCCTCTCGTACGACAGCGTGGCTAGATTCCTCTTGCTGCCGTTACTTTTGCAGCTCCTCTGCGAAGGTTTCTCGTGAACGGGCACGGGAATTCGTGATTTTTTGTTTTTATAGAAAGGATTTTGGTTCTCGTCAGAATTGATTGTGTCGGTCGAGCTTTGTGAACTATTGACATATTCTAATATTTCCAATATTTCGATGCACTTGGTACCATCGCGAATTTCCGACTTCTGATAAATTCTTCTGGGCCCGTCTTCGGGAGTGAGCGGAGGGTGGGCCTGTAAGGACAGTTTACCGCGAATGTGTCGCTCTGATTTACGACGATCCCTCCCGATGTCCTCGGAACATGATTGTGAAGCGTCGCTTTTAGTCAACCGTAACTCTTTATTGTTGTTACACTCAGTCTCTATTTTCCAGTGTCTTTTAGATACGTTTTCCTCAGATTTTGCGGTAGATATTTTATTGGATCTTTGTTTAATACGCATACATTTGTACTCATCTTGCGCAATTTTAGCTACTACGTCGTCTATTAAAGCATTTATAATGGCAATGCATTCCTTTTCTATCTCTTTTTTCGATTTATGAATTTGTTTATGTCGCTGTTTTTCTAATTCACGTTTTAATTGCTTTACTTTAGACCTCCTGGCGCACTCCATGCGCAGTTCTCTCTTTCTGTGCCTGCGATAAAGTCTTTGTTTGATCGTTTCAGGCATATGATCAGCCACAACAATATTTTCTTTTTCACAATCGCAATTATCGTCCTTAATTCTTATGAAGAATGATTCACCTCTCTCCTTAGGAGAGCACTTATCCGAAGGTTGAGCATTTTCTGGTAGTAAATCCAAGACATCAATGGCCGATCGCACTAACTCACTCCTTCTGTTGGAACTAAAACACTTCCTTAGTAGAACAGATCGTGGCGAATTAGGATCATCTAAACTGTCTACCAGACTCGTACATTCGGAGCCTAACAGTTCAGCGTCCTCCGATGAAGATGTGTTTACTTCCATGGAGTCAGTATGAGGAAAAGCTGAAAACCTTGGCACTATTGTTTCCGCGTCCTGCACCTCTTCGTAATAGTTTCCAGGTCCAATACCACTTAACACTTCCAAATTGTCTGGTTGTCTTTGAGTTTGCATTTCTATCGTATCAGACGCAGTAAAACTGCTATTATTATCTATAAATACGTCCACATTTGATATTTCAATATGAGAAATTTCTGGTACGCCATTTGAGTGGTTCGTTTCTGGATCGATATTTTGAAGCTCGCCCTGAAACAGTTTTTGAATCTGTTGAAGGACAGCTTTGTTCACGTTGTCGGGTTGGGTAACGTTGACGAAACCCTCATTAGATGACTTGTCTACGTTTTCAGTGGACATGGCGCTGTCAGCTGACGTCAGGTTGTTATTCGTTTCTAAGCTGCGGACTTCTTCCTCGCGAATGTCTTCACTTTGTGAATCTCGAAGATTATTACAGTTATCTCGTCTACTATCACAGTTGTAGAGTTCTTCGTTACCGAATATAATCTGATTATTGGAAGTAGGACTTAAATGAACGATGGTATTAACACCAGTGTTTTGAAGTTTCACTTTAATTTCCTTTTCTACAATACTGACTTTTCTGTCTGCACCTATCGAGGCATTCATAGACTCCAACTGATCAGTTAATGAATTTAAGCTCTCTACCAATATATTGGAAACGTACTCGTCGATGTCTATGTTTCGCTTTTTCTTGTTTTTTAAAATTGGACTTCTTATACTTTGTGTATTTAACCTATCAGGCTCGTGTTCTACGACCGGAGGAGGATCAACATTAACCGTTTCGGAGACGACTATTTCCAAAATTTCATATGACGGAGTTACCACAGTCAACGATCTGTCGTAAGGTAAAATGTTACTTTCGTCATTTTCAGCGCAGATCGATCTCTCACTTATCCTACCGTCAATGTGTGCAGTTTCGGACGTCGGAACGTTTACCTTCGGTACAACGACACCGGCAGCCTCCTTTGCCGTGGGCATCGACGTCGAAAACGTGTCTGACGAATCAGTGAACGAGCGATCATCGGTCTCCACGCGAAATGCAATACCGTCGGAGGCGACGCCGGACGCGCCGTCCCGATCCGTCGGTGCGACGTCGGACGTGCATCCGGACCGCTCGACGTACTGCGCGAACACGTTCCGCGCGCGGCCCTCGGACTCCGAGGAGCTCGCGATAAGGGCGTCCGTCGTCGTCTCGACCGACGAGGACACGTAGCGAACGTGGGATTTGTAGGTGGCGTCCGAGTCGGGCCTCGCGTCGTCGCCGACGCGATCGCGGGACGAGTCGAGCCGCAGGCGGCGCGGCGTTGTCCACCCGGACGCGTGGCGCAGCTCGGAGCGCGAGCCGTCTAGCGAGCGCGTGCCGCACGGCTGGCCACAGCAGCAGACGCGGCACGGCGAGCCGCCCGCGCGGCCCCACAGCCGCAACAGCGCAGACTTGCGCATGAGCTCGCGGTCGCGCCGCGCCGGGCGCGCCCCCCTGCAGCAGCCGCACGCGCCTCGCGGGGGGGTGGACGCGGCGGATGCGCCGCTCGCCGGGCCCGCCTCCTCCGTCTCCGACCGCTGCTGGGCTAACCGATACCTGGAAATTTTACAATAAAACGGTGTACCACTTAAAGTATTCGGCGGAAGCGAGTAAAGTAAAGGCAAGGGTCCGTCGGCTGCCGATAGTGACAATACTCACTTTCTCATAATGGTCTCTGGCATGGAGTAGCGGCGACGCAGCAGGCCGGGCGAGGCGGCCGCGCGCCCCGGCAGCTCGCCCTTCCACATGTCTGCGGCTCGTCCGCCTCTGCAACGGAAACCGACCGTTTTACTGATACGAGTGATGCTAATCTAATAAGTAGATTCGCGCTGTAAAAAATTCAGCTGGAATCGGCCAATAATTGTCAACGGCCCGCCCGCGTGGAAATCAGTGTGTCACAAAGTTTTTCCCGCATAAACCCCGGCCCCGCGAATACTCTAGGATAAAAAGGAGCCTATAAATCGCTCCACAACTATATCTTTCAGAGTAAGTCCCATCAAAATCGGTCTAGTCGTTCCTGAGAGAAAATAAACTAATAAAGTATGTAGATGGGAACATTTTGTTAAGTTTTTTTTTTAATTAGAATAATTCGAATATTGTTCAATATATTTTTCAGAATATATATTTACAATAATCAATACAGC
>DWPQ01002689.1:0-10300 GCA_018251795.1 Perichares adela | reverse complement strand
CGGTCCAGTAGTTCCTGAGATTAGCGCGTTCAAACAAACAAACAAACTCTTCAGCTTTATATATTAGTATAGATAAGAGTGAATGTTGAGTATTTAATTTTTTAAGACCAAATTGAATGAGAAATGTTGTCACTAGTGTTAGTAATGAATTCTCCTATCCTGCTACTTAACCCACAGTCCAATGTGTGCCCATTTGCTTCTGAATGATAATATATCTGATATCCTCAGCACAAATTGCAGAAGCAAATGATAATTGATTTTCAACTTTCGACATATACTTAGCTTCGTAAGCTCAGGGTTACGTGCTGGATTTAGCAGACGCGTCGGTGATGTCCTGAATGTGATTGTCCTCCTACATACATCATCAGGGTACACCGCAAGGTATGTAGTTCGGCTTATACTCGAGCATGGTATTAACGTATCGTCATGTTAAGGTGTCCGATCGCCTGTGTCTTCATGGTGTCGTAAGTTGCTGTATCTACGCAAAGATAGGTATTGAAATTACACGTACATTAATTTTCCATAAAAAAACTTGGAAGCGAACGGAGTTAACGCTGGTGCCGCGACGGCTCTAACATTGAACTTTGGCCCTTGACTCCGGACTATCTGCCACACACCCGCTACACCCGCTCCACCCGCTACTTGCCTAATCAACATGTTCATTTCAACTTTTTGCCTAACGTTAAGCAACCGATGTGTAAAAACGTGGATTGTAAAGAGGCTTCAACGTTTGGTCACGTGGACTAACACACAACTAACACTAGAGCGCAGACCTTCTTGCTGTATGAATGGTGTGAATAATCGGTCGAGGATCGTATTAATATACACCCTGCAGGACGTACTTACAACAAAACGTAACAGGCACTCACGAGCCAAAAACAAACATTTTGTCAGTGATACGAATGTCTGGCACTCAGGGCCACTACCAGCTGGATCACAGCTAGTGGTAATATTGGTTTTATTTTAGAAATACGATTTTACGAACACTTTAGGAAGACAAACTACGCCATCAGTAAATTAAGAACAGGAAAGAACTGTTGCTAGAGCCTTGCTGCGAAATGCTTATTGAGGAATTTGCTGATGGATTTTATAGGCAATGTAGTAACCTGTCTGACTAAGTAGGTGTGGTGACCCATGTTACGGAAATTAATGTGAGAGTAAGGGAAACTACATGTAGAAAACGTTATGGACTACTGTACTATATATTACATACTGATAAATACAGATGGTAGGATCTTTGTAAGGTTGGTTTTTTAATTCTATTTTCGTTTATACGAGAGGATAAGATACCACAAATATGAGACCCGTACATAGGTCGATAGTTTTTAATCAAAGTTGGCCTTGTGCACTTTAATATTGACGTGGAAAGGTTTGAGAGCCCCAAACGCTTGCTAGAGTTCCAGTCATCTGGTTATATTTACATTTGTATGGAGTGTGAGAGCGAGCGGGAGGCCAGGTCGTCCTAGGTAGTGGTACGAGAGGCTGGTGACGTCATCGTCACACGTCGCCGAGCCCCGTATCGTGGTGTTCGCGGTTAGCGAGCGTTGATATTGTGCGCGTCCGTCGTTCGCACTTTACCTAATTATATATGTAAATCACACTATTTAACATATACTGTACTTCAATCATACACACACATACATACGCCACACCTACACATATGTAAATATCGTGAGTGTTATGGACACACTTTTTATTTGGACTCATAAACAGTGAAGAGGAGGCAAAAATGTTTAAAATAAGTTTGTTTGGCCGGAGTTGGAACCCTGGCCGGCTTCCTTCGTTCGGACAGCTTGACTACTTGCTAAAGTATAAAGCTGTTTATTTAATTAATCGTTACAAGTTGTGTCTGTTGTAAGCTAAGTCCTAGGTTTGCTAATTCCCATATTTAGCTGCCTAATTTTAAATTGCTCATATCATCATTGGCTACAGTAAACATTGTGTCAAGTGCAGTACATAGTCGGTTGCACAATCAATACCGTATATTTGTATTCGTACTGCAGCGTACGTATACCTGCTCTCGCTGCCGAAACTCACACCACGTCGCGGCACTTTTATCGCTGCGAAAGAATTAAAATAACATGTAATTGAGTGATATAATTCATCAGTGCTTCATACATTTTACCCAAGCTGAAAGTATAATTTGATATCCCCTCGCCCCACGCCCCTCCGCCCGCCCGGAGCCCCTCCAGCTACTCGTGTACGCAGCACGTCTACTCACACATACATAAATACGCATGCTTTATATGAATGTGTCGCGAGACCAGGTAGAAAAAATTGTAAGGTGATATGAAAAGTGACGTTTGATCACTAAATTAAGTAGTAATTTGTGTATTAATTTGTGAGTGGTGGCGAATTTCTACATTTAATAAGGATATGTAAATTGCAAAATTCAAGTAGTCTGGAGCTAGGTATCCACATCACTGTAAAAGGGAGATTGTACGGGGATATACGTCTCCATGCGGCTGGAGTTACATTGATGACGCTCATCTCCTTCATCGAAGGTGACCACCTATGTCAGGTGAAACTTGCACTCCTACTGCACCTGTAGACCTGTCAGATATGTACGCATTGTCATTCGTGCGGTCTCATATACAACGATCACTTGTAACTGCTTGGTCCAGTCCATTGTTACCCAAATAGTTCTTAAGTTTAATTGAGAGGCAAACTACTGTCAACTGAAAACTTCAAAGATTGTCATCATTAGATAATATCTACCGATATCATTCGCTACTTTTTGCCCTTGTGTGACAAGGTCGAAATTAAATTGAGCACTTTTGCCTTTCATATTCGATGAAATGAGCAAATTGGATCGTGGTACGTAAAAATGAGTCGTTCAATATAGAAACGTCAATTAACTATGTCCTCATGGGGAACAGTAGTCACCAAACTAGCTTTTCATTTGTCACGTGGGTTCTTCATGTACGTCCGCGAACCGAATAAGAAACGCTCTACCCATACGAATAACAAGACGATTCACTAGGTCTGAGAATCGGTCGTAATCTATTTTTTATACCCCGAGTAATAAGAATGGTCCTCCGCAAATATTTATTGTTATTTTTTTATATGAAATCAAAAAATACATGCAACCCTTAACTTTCACCTTTCTATCATCCGGAAAGTCTACAATTGGAAATACTGATATGAGATTGGTAAATAAAATTTTCCGTGTTATTATTTAGTAATTGCGGGAAATAGATATATTTGTAGTTGAGGGACGGTTGAGGTAGGAACAGATGAACAGTAAGTTGGACCGGGTATGGGTTGTACTCGTACATGTCTCTCGTCAGCTGTATTTAGTACGGTTCCATATTGAAATACATGATTAAAGTGTCGCAGACCCAAATACCTGTTGGAACATACACGTCGATGATACGTTGAACTACAAACGTACATGATATCGTTGTTGAAGTGACAATACTGAATGAACCTCCTAACGGTAAGTATGCTTAGTTTACTGGAGAAGGAAAAAACTATTTACTTTTTACATTTTGATTATAGGATTTCCATATATATAACTTTTAATATAATGTTTACGGGATTCATTATTATTTGATAACCAGCAATTCAAATAAAATTATGTATTGTAAAACCGTCGGCTAGGAGGTATTGATTTTATTATATATTATGGTAAAATCATTATGGGGTAACAAATTAGGATTTATTGCTAAAAACAAAATGAATATAAGTAAATATGAATAAAAAGAACTAGTCTATGCAAAATTGAATTTTAAGTCTAATGCATTAAAAAGGTCGATTTGTTAAAAAAAATGTTAGGAAGTATTGTCACTTGAACGACTATATGTCGACACAGTACAGCTATAGTTTTTGTGTAATTATCATAAAGTGTTATTATTTGCTCGGGCGGAGTCGAATTCTGTACCTCTTATCGAGCGATGATGTTGAGATACTTAAACACAGCTGTGATGAATAAATGGGGTAGTCGGCAAGTATGACCTACATACTTGAATGTTAGAAGTACGGGAATCCTATAAAACGTGTCTGTGTGTGTGTTCGCGCGTACGTATGCACTTTCAAATCACACGAGGACTAATATAGGCGTAAAAGATGGGTATAAAAAAGCTCGGGTGTGGTGATTGTTGATCCCACGAGACCCTTCGCATTAAACTAAGCTCTGACATTTACTTTTACTGGTGGAATACTAATCCGGCCAGCGGCTAACGGCTGGGTGAGTGCGGCCACCTGAGTAACGAACAGTACAGAGAGCTAGCTTCATACGAGCGCCGAGCGCTTGCAAACGGACGAGGTAGACAACGTCGACGTCGCGGCGTCGGTGAAATACATTTTATACGCCTTAGTTGCTGTTAACCTGTTGTGTCAGGTAATTAATTGTTCTCAGGCTGTGGGTATTTAGTACGCGGGGTATCTTATTTAGGTGATATTAATGTATAATATATGGATGATGAGCTTATTGGATTTGCGCCGATTATGTGTTTTATAGGTATATCTCCACTAATTTTCACAATTATGGGAAATCTTTTGAAGATTCCCATTTGTTGAACGATAAAGAAAATCGCCAATGGATGAGATGGCAGAATTACGAGTAGCTTACATACTTCTCCCAGGAACGGTACTAGTCCCGTCGTTCTAACTGACTGTTGTCAAATTAACCATGAGCAAGCAAAAGCCGCTCCTCCATCTCTTAATATGTTGATTACTCAATCATTTGATCACGTAGCAACCACTTGTGAACGAAGAGTTGAATGAATAACGGTCGAGCGGTTCGGTCGTCCGTTTGAACAATCGTTATGTATCGCCCACGCAGCGCCCGCGCCGCGTCGCGTCGTTACGTTCTGATGAAGATTCTGTATGAAGCGTGCTCTCTGTTGTTTCTGTGCTCGGGCGGCTCAGGTCGGCGCACAATGCGGCACCGTGCCGCGCCCTCTCTAGCAGGAACACAGTCCCTGCGTGTCGTGTCGAGAGCTCCGTGTTCAAAACGTGTATAGCTCGGTGCGTTCGTAACGCGACGACGGAGGCACGGAGGTGGGTGTTACGTGCAACGAACACACTCTTCCAGTATGTTTTCATGACTTGTCATACATCCAGTACAAATGCGGCAGTTGAACTAACTAGAAGGCATTTGAAAACCGTAACACATACAGAGTAATTTTCCTACATCTGCTAGGATTTCGCTGTTGTTCTGGAAATTTTACAAGGTGCTCTCTCGTCTTTGATAAGATCGCAAGATACGTTTGGTAGGCGACCACTAAACAATATTTGAAAACGACTGTACGTTGTCTAGCGAGTATCGAATACGATTGTCACGGACCTCATGAAGTACTTTATATATCCTTTCATAGTTCTGAATCACTACGGAATTCTCAGAAATTCGAATGTACTTGACCCTACGGAGTTTTTTTTTTGTTCAAATAAATTCCCGGAAGTTCGTTATTTTTGGTAATTATGTATTTTCATTGTAGCTGCTTGTTTACGAGTATTCACTGATTTTTTCAAGTTTACCTATCTAGGGTTCCGCAAAAAGGTGAATTCTATGTAAATGATGTGGCTTACTATACGTCACTTGTGGCATATACGTGGACAGCAATGGCTACTTAACGTATTATATGGGTGTATTTTATGATTAGTGAATCTTTAAAAATATGTTTGTTTATTTGAAATACACGAGTATACAAAAGTATGACCAGAAGTATTGGATTGATTGATTGGCAACTTCTTTTCTCCAGGTTTCTTTAAAATACAGTTAAGACCAGCCAAAACTAAAACTAAACTTAGTTTATATGAAAAAAAGCAAAACGCTCCCAATACTACTCCACTCAGCACGCCATTTACAATAAATCCTTAGTGATCGTAGGTGGCGCTGTAAATGACAGAAAGTTAATTGAATTGAACCACGTGGCTCCCGAGCCATCGGTACTGCGTGGTACCCGGTCGCGGCTCCAGTGTCCATGGGGCGCATGGGGCCCGGTGGAAGGACCATTGACTATTGCTTAGAACCTCTAACCTCAACTATACCTTCACTGAACGAGAACCAAGTAGGATTTTAAAATTTCATAATCGCAAATTTACTCCATTTCATTTACCTCAAATATAAAATTAAATACTCTGTACGATTCGCACTCCACCAATCAACTTTCACGAAGATTAACATTTCGGAGGTTAAATGAATCACATAATAATGTACCGATTAACGTTTGTGTTGATTGTGTAGTAAATCTGTCATTCGTTCGCTTACAAATAACTTGAATACCTTAGTACAATTTACTGTGGGTTCTGTTACCGATTTGAAGCATAGAATGCATTTTGTACGTCACTTGGCATATTTATATCGATGTCCAATAAATATATTGTATGTAAGTTACCGTCCGCTATCCGCTGGGTCCGCTCGTTCCGTTGCCATGCCAACGTTGCTGCAACGTCTATTTAAATCAAACAGGTTATGGCTTTATTGTTTTTCAATATTGTTTATTAAAGAATTCCCGATCACAGCGTTTCTTTCACACATACTAATTTTGTGGTTGGAAAATTATTTCGCTTAACAACAGTGATCCCTTTCAAAGGTTTGTGCGTATAGTATACTAGCTGAGCCCGCGTGGAAATCAGTGAGTCACAAAGTTTTTCCCACGTAAATCCCTAGTACGCGGGAAATCTAAGATAAAATATAGCCTATTTGACGCTCCATAACGTCCTCTATCTTCCACTGAAAATCCCGTCATAATCAGTCCAACCAGAGATTAGCAGGACAAACAGCAAACAGTCAAAAGTTATAAAAAATGATATTATGCTATATGTACATACATATGCATTTAAGTTAATTTATTTGTATAAATGGAACCAATCGTACGTTGTGTATGAACCACTGTAGTGCTCGTTGGTACAAATACTGGGTACGGTACTCGATCATTGTACCGTCCACCAGTCGGTCGATGTCTTTGGACGGCGGTCACCGATAACAATTAGGTGGCTCGTCAAGCAATAACAAGCTATTGATTATTACTTACTTAAATGTTTTATTATAAATATTGTGCAATTTTTTTGGGTTTCCTATACGTAACCCAGTAACGAACCCCTTTACGGACCTTGCCCTGCTCTATTGACAAATTGCATGTATGTCACTGACACTAGAGTTCGTATTGCGAGTCTTGACATTTGCCGCATTTTACATATATTAATTAATTTCGTTTTGTATTCGTTAGATTTATGATTATAATTGAAATGTGATTTACATGTAAATATGAGTGTACCGTTCGAGTGGGGAACTTCCACGACGAGCATTCTGTGTGTGTGTGCGCGTGCGTTGAGTTGACTCAAGGTAACGACCTGGCTAGCTTCATCAAAACAAAAATGCTAATGTATTCAAGTTATATTTGTGGTAATCCTGTGTGTGTATGTTCCGTCGGAGAAACTTTATATGTATTTTGCACTCTGTTAAGTTTAATTATATATTCGTGTTGTAATTTTCACTTTATTTTGGAGATTTTAATGCTCGCGACTGTTTTAAACGGTGTTGATGGTCTCAATAAATAATGATGTGCTCCAGCTACAAATATTTGTACACAAAGCAGGATGTCTTACTGACATTGTGCTAATGTTCACTGTTGAACCCATGTCTCCCTTCCAAATGCTGGTTTCCAGTAATCTGGATATTTAAATTCTAGACGCTAGATGTATGTAGGTATTAAGATTTCAATAAGCTTAATGATTGGGCTAAATAATTTAGTTTTGTTGTATTCACCGACATTTTGCCTGGTTTCACAACTTTTTATATAGTGCGCTAATTTCAAACGAGACTTGACATGATTATACCAAAATGTACATGACAATAACTGCGAGCCTAGCACCCTAGCTATTATAATATAGGCGTGTTCAGGGCAAGACGAATAGACTTCTACGGGGCTGCTATGCGGACTATATTTCCACGTATCAACAGGTGGAATTGTACTGAAGCAATCGGTTGGAAACAGCAAAAGTACGCTAGGAAACAGCAAAAGTACGCTAGGAAACCGAGATATGTCAGTGTTGACAAAGTGACATCATGTACCAGGTAGCTCCGGGCGGGAAGTACGCACCGTATCATTATCGGTGGCCAACCCTCTGAGTGTTATTAACTGCTGCTTCAGATACGACTTATCCGCGCAGTGGTCACCCCTGCCAAATATATTTATTATGCACGTTTCAACTTTTTATCTTCAATCACTCAGACACATAGTAAATCAACTACGACTGTGACATTTTGCGTTAAAACGGTATAGAAGTGTCCACGCAAACGTAAAAGACACTAGGCAGTGTTGGGCACGAGCGTTGGCCCGGGGCTGTCGCCCGGGTACAGGCAGGACGGTCATGTATTTACCTCGCTGTACATACATACGGCGGAGGTGACAACGCTCCCCAAAGGATTCCTGTACTGCCGTAAGGCAAATTACCTAAAGCGAGTCACAAGCGACGCGTGACGCCGGCCGCAGCCGTAGCCGCAAGCCGCAAGCCGCACGTCGCCAGTCGACCGTTAGGTAACCCGGTGTCTGCGCAGTGCGCCATTGGGTATGTTCACTAAAAGTGCATTGCATACTATGTAAAGTTGGTTGGTTGCATACGAAATGCAAGGCCAAAGTGTTATCGAAAGTCCCAGCAAAAACGTTTCGTAATGATGCATAACGAAGCTACAATAATAGAGTCGCAGTTATCTGCTTCGGTAAGCGAGAAGCGTGTAATATTTGTTCGTTTACAACTAGTTAGTGTCTCTAAAACTACTTTTTTGTCTTCGTTAGGTTTAAATGTATTTATTTAAAGTTTGTAAACAAACTTATTAAACACCGATATAGATACGTATAAACATTTTCAACGTCATTAAACTTTACCCGTACTCACTGGAGCAGCACGCTCCACACTTCTTTGTTAACGAGGAGACTCGCTAGTGGGTTAAAACCAAGTCATTAAATAACGTTAATCAAATGACCGTACAAATATTTAGACAGGAACACCGAACATGTTCATATTATAATTTGGTGAAACGACATTTTAGACCCCTTTTTACGATAATTGAACTGACTGAACTTGACTGAGTAAGAAATTTGACACAGTTATAGTTTATGTGGAGAAGAAGTGTACCTAATTTTTTTTATAATATGCATTGGAAGTTTAGAAGTTATCCAAATTAAATATCGCACTCTGTGACACACCCACACACACGTACTAGATATACGTATATTCTTAATTTTCGTCTGACGTTTGTTATGCAAATGACAATGGCGGTTGTCTTATAGTTTCATGTGTTTTCACTAATTTTATTGAGTAAATATCTCAAGATAACATTGTATCAAATTGTTTAATGAATCATCAAACTCATGAGAGTCATCAAAACATTGTATGAAGCAAATGTGATCAACCAGTTTTATTTTATTAAAACAGTAGTAGCAAAACATTTAATTACATTATACGTTTGTTGGAAATATTACCGAGTATAGTTTGGCCCCTCCCCGACGAGCCATACATACAAGAGTTCTTCACCTGTAAAAACCCGTATCCCTTTAAAGTATTTAACAGGTAACTATTTATATGTGTGCGTTCTCGGTGTGCGTGTGTAGGTACGGTAGTCGTGATGTTTGTACAATTACGTTATAGTTTCACTGTTAATGACGGACGTGCCTTCAATCAACTTGTTCAGTTCGATTTGAAAATTGAAAGGATCAACAACTAATTGTGGTGGTCAGAGGCTCGAGCCGCTGGTGTTTGATTCTGATGTTGTTTTCTCATTTTTGACAACTTTTTCTTTTCCGCTTCGCCCTTTTATGGCATAATAAATGTATTCATCCAAGTTTGTGAAGTGCGCTGTATTCCACCTAAACTGACGTGGGTATTCGTAACTATTCAAAAGTTAAAATTCATCCGTACTGTCGAATTGAATAGTCACTTGAGAATTTTGAAGTGGTAGACAAGTCTACCGTCCGTCAAAGATAAGTCTCAGCGAAGTTCTTGTAATCTTTAAAAGATGAAACGGAGCTGATAGCCGATAAGATAACATCTGTTTATAATTTTACTGTTGTCCACTTGATACGAGAGACCGACAACGCGACGGTTTAGCAAATCGTTTATACAATGAAGGCTTGCAGTAAATAACAGGCTCCGGTCAACCTACACAATATGTAATACGGGTCCACCGTAACGCTCAGACAATCAGCAGTATCAATAAATCTTCACTTGATATCAGACAAGACGAAGCTCTTAGTGTGTAGGTATTAGAGCAGTGTACACTTTCAAAGTCCTTCACGCCACAACGCAAAATGTGACGCGGTACAACATATCTGTGTGGTGTGCGCTCGCATCG
>DWPQ01002688.1:0-10303 GCA_018251795.1 Perichares adela | reverse complement strand
CCTAACTTTAGAAAAGACATGTTAATTTTCGAGGTAGGAAAAAAAATCTTATCACCGTGTAACTATCTTCTGTACCTACTACCTATCACCGGGTACTATGATGATTAAACCCAGTGGTGCACAATCCATCTCCAATAGGAACCTAGTGCCAAGGACAGCTAGCTGGATTCACCACAAATATGAAAGTAATACAACGATAGATATACATACAAATTCAAATTCAAAATCATTTATTCATATAGGTATCACCGATACACTTATGCACGTCAATTTTTTGCTTCTCCCACCGTTTCGGAAAGGTGCTTTATCATGGATAAGAAGAAACGGCGAAAGAAACTCATCAGCACATCTTATGAAGGACATATATGAAGGAAGGTATTACCCAAGTTCATAGGCAACAGTTACCATCACTAAAGTATCAGTCATAATAGACCGTTATCATGCCTGTTTACGTTTTCATTTGTCGTTCAAAGTATTTCTTGAAGGATATTGTGAAAATCATACCGTGGAGTACTTCCAATCGGTGCACAAATTCAAAGGGCGAAGCGTTCATACAAGTTCGGATTCTGTCAATCGTGACGATCAATAGAGTTCAGTAACTTCGCGCGCTGTTCTTATTTGAATGGATGACCGCTAAAGGCAATCTTCGAGATCTTAGAGATAGAAAATTATCAAGGCTTCGGTGGTCACGTCAAATAGGGTACATCATTGTCACAACACATTCTAGACTCACTGCGGCAAATATCTTCGAGATAGAACATTAGCATAAAGACTTTGGTGGGCACAATATGCCCTAAGTTAAGAAACATCAACATCACAATCCATAAATAGATTCACTGCTCGGAGCTCCTATTGGGTTGAAAGGTCTCAACAACTTAGTCATCCACTCTGTCATTTTTTTTACCTTTAAGTGCGACTTTTCACGTAATGAATTTTATAGCACAGTGTGAAAAAAACCCGCTTTTTCCGCACGGTCGCGACCGTGCAAGGTTGTTTATCACACAGTGCTATAAAATAATATACGATACTTGTGACCTACGTGGTCTATCATTGCACTACGTTTAGCACTAGCTAACTACACTCCGTGCAATGATAGACCACTTAGGTCGCTCGTATCGTAATGTACTATTGAATTGATGACAAATGTGAATGATTTTAATTAAAAATTTGAATAATTACCTCTATCGCTCTTGATAACGAGGCCCATATCATCAGCAATAACGTGACGAACACCAGGATATACCCGAACTTGATGAATGCCATCAAACTCTGAAACAAGAGATAAACGTATTAAGAATAATTTTCTATCAATATTTGATAATAATAATAATATGTACTGTGTACATACAAATGCATTTAGTAAAAACCGATTATTTTAATATTACAAACAGACACTCCAATTTTATTTAGTTTTATAGATATAAACCTTCTCCTGACAATAAAAAACACATAAAATAAATATTTATCCAATTTGGTGCAGTCGTTATGAAATTAAGCGAGCGCATACATTTCCAAGATTAATTTTTTATTTATATAGATAGCAGTAATTAAGCTTTGTCGGTGGTCTGTATCAATTTACGTAAACGCTGTTCAATTAAGGTTTGTTAAAAATAAAAATATTTTAATCTTTGTAACAGTTTTATAGCAATTCGCCCTATCTGTTTGAACCTGCAACAGGCGTATTGAAATATATTTTCACATTGAATGTTAAAATTTGCAGGTTACGCTGTATGAATATAATTCAGCGAATTTATAGACTAGGCTTAATGCTAGCATTAAAAAAAGAAAATGTATTTTTTTAAAGACCGATGAACTGGGTGCTTTGGTCGGTTCGTTCACGTAATAAATAGCAAACGATCGTCTGACGCCTGATACCCTTATGCCACTGACTTGGGCACTTACGACTTCTATATATTTTTTGATTCTTTCTCCTTTTGTAGGTAATCGATTAGATACAGTCACTAAAGTATTTTTTATTTTTTCGCAGTTTAAATTTAAAATATAGATAAGATAACTCATGTTCTGTTCTTGTACTCCTACTTCACTTAGGTTTCCAGTTTAGATTCTTACGCTGCTCTCGGGACTCTACACAGTTCCGTTTTATTGACATTAATTGTTTCAACGACAAAGTTGCGGGGAAGCGTGGAATAAAGTTAACCAACGTTGGGTTTAATTGTGAGTTGAATGCAGGATAACGGTTATAATTAATGTGCGCTTCTCTTTTTCATATGTATTTAACTTAACATTGTCCAAAGAAAGAATGTTAAGAAAGTATATTTATCATCGTTGGTATCATCATCATAACCCAAAACTATACCACTACCGGTCCCAGGTCTCCTCTCACAATATGAGAGGTACCTACACTTACAGGTTATACACTACACTGGCTAACGGCGGATTGCCAGACTTGACAGATATTGAAGAACATTACGGAGAACTGTCATGTATGTAGATTTCTTGCGAGGTTTTCCTTCACCAAAGCCAGGGATAAATATTTCTTAAAACACATGTTTGTTGAATTAAAGACGATTGAAGGGTTTGACCTAGGCACACATGTTAATTAGATAGTAGTTGTTAAATATTGTTGAACGGATAATCTGAGAACTTTAGATAGGTTGGTTGTTCTACTATCCATTTATATTCATTAGAGCCGCGGAGTACTAATCCTTATAACCTCTAATCCTCTTCAATTTAGGTAACAAAAATGTGCCCTGCAGAGAGCCGATAGGTAGCTAATCGATGCTTAGCTTTGAATTTAAATTAAGCTAAGGATAATACGGTCCAATATGTGGTTAAACTCTTATTAACGATAGCAACATGAATATATAAATAGAAGATCAAAGCTGATGTTTCTGAATGTTACATTTTATACAGTTCTCTTTTCCTTCAGAGAATAAGACTGCAAATATTGGGTACATTTGCAAATCTAATTTCATATAATTCCATCATATCGATAGCAAAATAATAGGTTTATGACGACTTGTAATGTTTAGTGTGCAGTGACTTTGTATGCGAATATAAATATCCCAGGTTCTAGACCTGTCCGTAATATATATTGTTTTTCAAAGAAAAGCGCGACAGTATTGCCAGTATTAATTTCCGAATCATAATAAATATCGTATAAAAAACCAACATTTTTCGAACACAAAAAGCCGATTTAACTATTTAGAAACAGTTGTTAACTGTATGCTATGTAGGTTTCACTATCTTGGAATTTCCATGTAGCCTAAAACCCATCAGAACGTGAGCTAAGACCGCGTAGTCCAGTTTATGACGACGTAGCTCTAATAAGATTCCAGCCGCCCGTTACACCAATTTATTGAGCCGTTACAACGGATTTATACATTTCTATGGCGACTGTGACGGGAACGTAAAGCAAACCAGACGGGAAGTAGTGAAAGTAAATAGCATACATTAGAGATACGAAGAGAAGAGATGGAGAAAAATAATTGTGGGCTCTGAGATGTACCCAAATATCTACGAAGCTAGTATAAAATAGAAACCAGATGTTGACTTCGAATGTTTCGAGTTTTCCATCATGAAATATAGAGTTTTGTAGTTCTTATGTTTGTTATGACATTGTTATGACACAGCAGAGTTTCTGATGACATTTTTATGTACGTGTTCTAACCATGCTGCATCGGTGCGGAAACAGGAGGAGTGTCTTTAAAAGCTCAGCATCCGTCCCATTAGAAAAAAGGTTGGGTGTTACTCAAGTCATGTCGGCAGTATACAATGTGTTGCTACTACGTCATTATTTGCACATAAGCAAGTTTAAATCTTCAGTGCCAAGTGCAATACGTTGTAAAATGCGAGATGCCGCCGACATACTGCACACTTTCCGGAGCTCTTAGCCAGAATCGTAGTATCGAAACATTTAAGATGTCGAAAATGATTTCTTCTTTTATTTGCAGAAAATTTTATTTTTAACTCAATATATTTGTATGGTTGAATAGTGATGACAGTTGTAAATTATAACTATACGATCATAATATGGCAACAATTTCTTTCAATTGTTTATGACACCCTGAAGAAAACGAAAATGTTGCCATATATAATAAAATTGAACTTATAATTTAACGATTGAGTTTATGATACTGAGTATCTTAGTCTTGGCGAAATGTTCAGTAATTAAACCCCAGTTAATCACTAAGCCATAACCTACGTATATTAAAATTTATACAGCTATAGTAGAGAATCAAGATGAATGTAGCTATACATGTGTTTGCGTTTGCACTCACACAAACAGACGCCTGTGTTTTTGTACAAACAACTCTCGTAGATATTTCTAACATTAGATAAATAATTTTTAACAACAAGAAAATTTAATTGAAGCAAGTTTATTTTAATGTCGTTTATTTCTTTTTTTCTAAAATATTCTAAAGTGATAAAGAGATTAACGTCATTTGACGTATAGGCGTAAAAAGTATTAAATAACATCAAATAATAATACATGGTTGTATGTATTAATTTTAAATTAAATGTACATGTATATTAAAAAAATAATAGTGCGTTATGTTTTCTTAAATAGCTGCTTTTTCTTTGTTGATGAAGGCTAAATGGGCACATTCGTATTGTGTAGTGAACTTGAGCCCTTTGTAAGGGCTCTTTTATGCCCCATCAAGTTAGATTGGCCCTTCGGATAGTTCCGGTTATTAGGGACTAATTTAAGGATGCGAATTCTCGGCCTTTGAATCGGTTATTCTAATTCCATTAGGGAATTGTCGTTTATGTTGAACATAGTCGTATTAAAACAGTATCAAATACATTGTTCCGGGGTATTAAACATTAAACTAAGGTAGCAGTAGGGTATCAACTGATTCCAATTGTAATTAGGGACAATGTAAGACTAAATCGAGGGTTCCAAGCTCAGTTCGCAATTTGCTACGTTAATTTATTTCAGTCGCGGGCAAAGTGGTTGTTAGATGGTGAGGCCAAAAATAAACTAATTGGCGCTGTCCAATGTATGTCACCGGCCCGTTATTAGTGCAATTTGACGGGAATACTTGAAGCATACTTCAATTGGAATTGATTTATAGTAGGTGATCTATTGCAATCTGAAGTTTTCAGCCCATCGATAAATTTTAACGACTGTTAACGATTACTTTAGGGATTTACTCGTTAACGTGCCCTTTTCATTGGTGATTTATTCGAAATCTAAATATAACGCTTCAGCTTCTGACTATAACTCGACGTTTAAACTTCTCAATTACTAAAGATTGACCACAAGGCTCGTCTAGGATCTTCTTGTTACGAGAGCAAGCTTTGGAAATTGTTTATTAAGATTGAAATTTATACTAAATTTTACCGTTTAATGAGTTCTAATTCTATTGGTGGACTATGGCCTTAAACCCTCTGAGTGTGAGAGGAGACCCGAGCCCAGCAGTTGGACAATTATGGGTTTTTGTTGTTGTTGAGTTTTAAATTATTTAGATAACAAAACAGCAAGATAACAGGAACACGTTTACGGTTCTTCGTACATATGCAAATTACACGCATTACAAGTTGTAAACAATCGTGTTCACCCACCCGGTCTTGATTATATTTCCGTTTTGTGTTATTTTGTGTTCCCTCACAATTCCCGTTGTTGGTACATTATTTTTACTCGAATTGGAACAATTCTCGCCTCAAACTTCCCACGACTGATGTCATTGCCTCGGTTGTTTCTAACTTTTATATAAAATATCATGAAAAGAATTCTGTACTTCTGCGCCTTACGAACTTGTTCTTAAGGGAAATTACGATCTGTGTAGATTGCTTGAAATCACAAGAAGGGTAAAAATATTATACGATTAGAATAAATCCATTAGCGCTGACATTGTAATGACTGTTCAATTTACAGGCCACGATTTCCTTTTCAAATTAGTCGAGAGCATTTAATCAGATTGAAATGTTGTTGTTGAACTTTGCTATAACTTTATCAGCTTACTGAATTCAGTGTGAAATTGTTGGTACCCTTTAAGAGTTCGATTTTTATATTCTGCCGTTTAAGGCTTGTTAAAATTAAAGCATTTATAAGTTAATAATAAGTTGCTACTATTTTTTAATAAAGATTATTGCGTTTACGACATCTATATATAAATACGTGAAGCAAAAACTTTGGATACCTTTTTTACGAAACTTGCGCGGACGGAGGAGTATTAAATTTCGCACATTTTAAGTTTATGTCTAAAAGTGCAGAACAGTAATATTTTTCAGTAATAATGCTTATAAAGTACGTAAAATCAATAAATAAAACATAACACACACAAAGAGACACCCACATGCATACTCAATATACGTACTGTTTTGACGTTTATTATGCGAATAATAATGGCAGATAACAAAACGTTTCGTGCGTATTTTCATCCGTATGGACTTCAAAAATCAATACAAATCCAGATATTTTACCGTCCGAGGAATATTAATTTTCATATCTGTCTCACTATAAAACAAATGTTTATTATGAAAAGTGCGTATAAAATAAATGTTAAGTAACAATTATCTTAGAAGTATTGTACAGTACACAGAACTTTGCATCGCAAAATTATATTTAACGTAAGTTAACGCATCCGTATTTCAGTAAGAAAATTTCATTTCGAATATCCTAGCAATGTTTACAAAACTCAAAAGATATGGTTATGCGATATGGCGTGAAACACGGTTGTTCTCGCTCGAAATGACAACTGTAAATTCTTCGAAGGAAGTTATTTGTATTCTCCAGAAATATATGTAATTACAATAACTAAGTAAAGTTTATTGTTTAGCAAGGAATCTTATTTTGTTCAAAGATATTAGACTTGTATACAACACATTCGCAAATTTTGGGAGTTTTTTTTTATTAAAATACAATATCTTAAGCTGATACTCTATTATATTTATAGCGATTTAATTGTTACTATACTAGCAAAGTAATGATGATAGAAAAAGCGATCTTAACTGTATTGCCTACTCATGTTACCTAAGTCGTAAGTGAACAATTACCATCCTCTGATTTTAAGTACCCTACATTCACTCCATTCCAAAACTCTTGGTATAATAAATTACTTACATCGCTTGTATATGAATATATTATTCAAATCTCTTTTAGCGTTATTCGAAGACCACTTCCTCATGTCAACGAGAATCAATTATCATACTTATGATGCTGTAGGATATATCAACCCCTGAGTCGCCTAATGGCTAGTGGTTTGAGATAATGTACGCGTTTTCAAAATTATGTATTTATTCAAAATTAATTATCATTAGCGTCGCTGAAGAAACACATCGCGAGGCTAAGAATTTCCTGTAATCTAGAAAAGTTATAAACAAAACAGAAAACCGCGAAAATAAATGATTTACAATTCGTTATCACTTATCATTTACCAATATTACATTACATAACAATAAAGTGGAATATTGCGATGTTATATCACATACATAGAGTGTTTTAGCCTTTCATCTTAGATGAAGTAATCAGAGTTAATCATATGAGTATTACAGATTCTATTGTGAAAAAAGATGCTTCAAGCAACCTCGAGTTTCAACTCAACTTACCCCAATTATTTGGGGTCATCCTCGAGTTTTGATTTGATTGGGGTCACGAGGTTATCTTCGTGTTTTATTATAAAGAGCTTTCAAGCCAACGGCGCTAAGTAAATAAGTACTTCGAAGGTTTATCTTCGAAGAGAACTTTACTATTATATAGAAAATGCGCAATTATGAATTGATATCGATATAAATTATTATCTGTAATGCGTATCTGTCTAAAGTATATTTTATCTCTTTGGGATACTCAATATGGTGTGGTACAACATTAGTACTACATACGCACTTTCACACAAATTAAACAAATTATCACATTTTATGACATTGCTTTAGTTGATGATAACGCGTAACTTTACTGTTGCAAAGAAATATCGTATTAAAACTTTTGTTCGAGTGTTATTCCCAATGGAGAAGTTCTCCAAGCTAGAAGAAAGAACGAAATTTTAAAGTTTGTATATAAAGAAAATTATATTGGCGGCTAGTTCTATACAAATAAATGAAATTGGAGTGTCTGTTTGTAATATTAAAATAACCGCTTTTTATATACAAGGTACATATACCAAAAGAACATTTAATTTTAACAATTTTTGTCTATGTGTCTGTTTGTTCCGGCTAATATCTGGAATGGCTGGACCGATTTAAACGGGACTTTCTTACGGACGGGGCTATCTTACAGTAGCTGATGTAATAAGGAGTAAATTAGGCTACTTTTTATTGCAGAATTCCCGCGAGATTCGGATGTACGCTGGAAAAACTTTGTGAAACACTGATTTTCACGCAGGCAGAGCCGCGGGCTCAGCTAGTCATTAATATTATTTGACACAGATAAAAATTGAAATGCAAAACAAATTACTCTCACGTGATCGATTTGTAGTAAACGGATGATTATGATAAAATTATGTCATACCTACCTACGTATACGCTATTCTCTCTAATTTCTACTACTAAAAATGGTTTTATATCACTAGTCCCTACAAAGAAAACGAAATTGTGTTCTGTTATAAATGTTACCCAATTGCGACCAGGACAAACGTTAAAGGACATTGTGTAATTAATCCGTAGCTGTTAGACGAAATCGGAATGGGAATTGTGACTGTGGTGGCGTTTGCACATTAATTACAACCCGCGAAAGCGTTTCGCAGTCCTCCTTTTTAGTATTCCGATCACAATTTGACGAGATCGGTTTTAATTTTCATTTTGTGTCAGTTATATACGGAATGTATGTTTCCAGTTTAATGTTCCGGTCCTAATTTCTGAGGGATTTTCTGTATTTTAGCCGGCAATTTAACAGATATTATGTTGCGAAGGTCGTTCGCAATAAAAAACGAATCACGAACGTGTTGCCCGTGACAAAAGGACACAACGAATTTGCTGCTCCAACGACACTTGAATTTAGTAACCGCAATGCGTAAAAACGATTAAAAAGAAAAAATATGTTACGAAATATTAAATTAGCGAGGCTGCTTATTTCTTGGCCGGCAGCTTATCGATGATTTTTTTGGTGTTATAGACGTTCATGGGTGGTTACGACCAAGTTATGGCTCGTCAGCCTAATGCTATAAATAGAAATACTTTATTAAAAATATAACCTAATTAATAATAAATTAATGTTAAAAACTATGTACTCGAAGTTAACGTTCGATTTAATCGTGATTTTGATTTGGAAATGGTTTTTAAGCTGTTATTCCGAACCAATTTCTCCGTCCTTCAAATCATGATTCTCGATCAAAGCTAGTTTCCGTTTGAGCCACCCTTCCATCGTGCGCTTGCTTCGACATCAAGCGTTTGAATTGGAATAAATACGAATAAAATTCGATTCGATCCACAATTCCGTCTTATTGGATAGTAAGCCCTACTTCTAAGATCTAATAATCGCACGAAGAACGTTTAGAGTTGATAGATTTGTTCGAAAATTTCCGAACGTTATGTCTCTCTTTAACGCTTACGTACTTTAACGTTAAATAACGTTTTATAAAGTTCTATGACAAGTCTGCGCACTTATGCAATATGGTAATACCCTCGTTGTGGCAAAACAACGACTGGATTTCAGCAGTGGGGCGATTATGGTCAGCATTTATCTGGCAACATACATACACACAAATTGGGACATCAATCATTAAATAATCATAATAACTTTCTTAGACCACAAAACGTAGATATATGACACAACATTAATTTCACAAAAGTACGATTTTTATGAGCATTAACAGCGTAGTGGTTTGAAGTTGGTTTCCGGAATAGGGAGGTCGTGCGATTGATCCCGGCGCGCACCATTGATTTTCTAAAGTTATGTGCGTATTAAAAATTAATTGTCACTTGCTTTTCGGTGAAGGGAAATATTGTGAGGAAACCTGCATACCGGAGAGTTCTCTATAAAGTTTTCGAAGGTGTATGAAGTCTGCCAACCTGCACTTAGCCAGCATGGTGGACTAGGGCCTAAAACCCTCTCAGTGTGAGATGAGACCCGAACGCAGCGTTGGGACAATTATGGGTTGTTACGTATGTATGTACGTCTTTTATGAAAGTCGTCTTTATTATCCCAAGCCATATCTGTATCAATATCAAATGGAGATTGGCAGACCTCGCATTTAGATAAATTGGAGTAGCGTGCAGGCTTAAGGAAAACTTTGCGTCTAAAAGGCCGATGTTCACACATAAGTGTTTTTGGTGCTTCGCTTATAGGAGAAAGTTAAAAGGTGTTGGTATTTTTGTCAATATGTGTTATGTGAGTTACAACCAATTAAGTGTTTGAGCTCGGATCGTAAAACAGATTGGCGCAGTCCCATCGCACGGTCAT
>DWPQ01002687.1:0-10304 GCA_018251795.1 Perichares adela | reverse complement strand
AAAGGAAATAATTATGTACATATTTTCAACTGATATCAATATGGAATTAATTGTAAACAAAGTATAGGTAGGTACAATACCTATAAGGTGTATGAAATCTATCAAACTCAACTGATTGCTTGGACTGTGGAGCTCGTATCTTTCTAAACGAAGACCCAAGCCCAAAAAGACAGTTTTTTTTAATTTTATTGTATAAAACTTTATTGAATACAATTAAATATGACGGTACAAATGGCGAGCTTAATGCATTCTCTACCAGCTATAGGACAGTTATAGGTCATAATTAAGCTTAGACTCGTTATTGAGAAGTAAAAATGATTACCTTAATTAATTTAACATAGCATTAACGTGAAATTGTATTTAATTTTTAACGAAGAAGTTAATAGAGTTTATGATGATTATAAACTACTTTCGGAGTCACGAGCTCAAAGTTGAAAAGCTCAGGTCGCTACGTGACTTCCGCTACAGACGGAAGTGTAACCATTTTGTGACGCAACAAAATACTTGACTTGAACTTTTAACGTTTTTACATATTTCTATTGAATCATTATATTTCTCTGTGGTAATATAAGAAAAAATTGTTACGCACTATTTCATTTGTATGACTGTCGTACCAATATTTTCTGTATTACGGGTGGCATCTTCACATAATTATGACATCATAATGAATCAACACCCTAACAATATTTGTTATATCAAAGTTGTTTATTGTAGTTGAGAATCGAATCTGGCATCCTTCGTTGGGTATGTTAGCCAGCTTCGATGCGGTCAAAACTGGGATTTGAATGTATAAATTTACTTATGTTTTTTTATTGTTTAGTAAGAAATGTAATTTTTTATGTTAGTTAAAAACGTTGATCATCATCGAAGATGAATATTCATGGGATCCTGACAAGTATCGATTATGGTATGTCGCAAAACTCAAATTAGAATATTATTTAATATGATGATTACCTTTCTTTTTCTTGCTCTGAAATTTCTAATTTTTAAAAGTTTAAAAGGCTGACTAGACCAATAGTTTTATACATAGATAAACACTATGGAGAATCTGAATTATTTATGAAATTTTCATATCATAAAAATATATGCAACAGAACCCAATCCACATAAGTCCGATTCGCACTTAAGCAATTTTATTTAACATTGCAATCACCATAGAATAACGATGTTCAAATGTTATGTAATGATCCGTACGATGTACAAAATTGGCTCCGATGACCTTTCCCACCGTAATGTCGAGGATTCCACGTAACTCTTGGTCCCTTGCTTGACCTATGACGCTAAACTTTCTCTTCCTTATCATAATCCTAATATAATCTTTCTCTCTTCTGTCGTGCCTCATAACTGAGGATCACGTTTCTAGTTCCAGGACATTCTTGATCGCCTGTCTGCGTTCTAGGCGATCAGTGGCTTCGTGGATTGCCGTGCATATAGGTATCTCCAGATGTTTAGATATTTGGTGTGACCAGGAAGGGCCTGCCTCTATATCTATTGCCCTAAATTTTGCGTATTAC
This sequence comes from Perichares adela, assembly GCA_018251795.1. Classification (NCBI taxonomy): domain Eukaryota; kingdom Metazoa; phylum Arthropoda; class Insecta; order Lepidoptera; family Hesperiidae; genus Perichares; species Perichares adela. Next base: position 8,790 of record DWPQ01002687.1, on the reverse strand, counting down.
AATATCGGGATGTAAGAAGCTATATCCATTCCTTCAGCCCAAGCCAACCTCATTTATTAGTGGTGCTAAACTGAACCTTGCAACAATGGACAACCTTTAGGCGATAGATCCTGTAGTAGTATACTGTTCGAAATTGCTGGACACTACCAGTTTATGCCCGAAAGTACTCACTTATTCGTGATGGTAGAGATTTTTACCTGTTTACCTTTCTATAGAATCTACACTTAGCTTACTACCCTCCTTCCTAAATAAACCGTTTATACTTTTCCTTGCTGGATATTGCACGGTACGAACGATAAACTACCCACATTACTGACACAGGCCGATTTTTAAGATCTTATCTGTCGCGTACGTGCAAAATGTGGAACGAGCTTCTGAGGTTTCGTCAGAGAATTTAATATGGAATACTTTTAAAAGCCGCAAAAAAGTTATTTTACTTGACTCTTCAGAGGTTGTTGATAGACGACATCGAACACTTAACATCAGTCTGCTTTTCCTCAGTTCTTATCTCTATCATCTTAATTAGGAATATTTACAATTTATTGCAGAGGCGCTAATTAGGAGAGACATGCATTGGAATGGATCTTTAAAATATATTATGTTAATAGATAAAGATCTCATTGATGATGGTGTGAAGACATCATACGTCACATGGCTAGATGCGTCGGTGAATTTTTAATGACAGTGCGTCATCGATTGGCAAGCCAATGCAACCACAACGTGCTTAGAATGGATTCGTTATATTTAGATGATGATAGCTTAGATTACACCACGCACACCAGATGGAATACGTACCGACTCTATTGCTTTCATGGTAACCGCTTTAATCAATTTGCCAACTTTCGGATTTGATTTAGAATACCAAACACTTTGCTTTAAATGTTATTAATTCATGTAAATACGGATTTCATTCATATTACAGTCAAAACAATACGAGTTTACACAATACACGGACATCTAACTTTCAAAAATGTGTGTATCTCTGGAATAGCTGAACCGATTTCGACGGGACTTTTATAGGATAGAGGAGGTTGTGGAGCATCAAATAGGCATATTTTATCTTAGAATTCTCACGGAAAACATTTTATGAGACGCTGGTTTCCACACGGGCAAAGCCGCGGGCACAGCTAGTTTTAGAATATAATTAACGCTTGTTCCAGTGAAGAAAAATGTTACAGGGAGCTCTTTACGGTTATTTTATACGTGTCAATAAAAACGTCTATTCACATGTAATAACTTGCTTGTACCACAAATGCAGCTAGTGGTTCATACAATGTAGGTACTTTGAAATGTCAATATATGGTAGTAACAGCGAAAAATTACTATTACTGCTACTGACGTTATGCGAATAAATTACTTTGAATCATGAATAGCTAATAGTAACCCAGGTAAATTAAGTATATTCCGCGCTCTTACTATAAGTTTTCGAATGAAGTTATATATTATATAACTTATTGTATAGTATTCCAAGTCGGCTTATTGTTATTTTTAACTTGATGATGGTATCTCACCGCTTACGTCGGTACTTTACAGGTAATCGTAAATCGTACGTGATCTGCGTTTATGTTACTTTGTAGTCTTCTCAAGTTAAATTACGAAGCAAGTTGTAGATTAGTAGCAATTCAAATTTATTATACCTGTGCCGACCGACTCAAAATAAGTAACCGTTATTGTAAACATAATGACACGATGTCTACGAAAAGCGGTAGAAGTGAAATGTTGGTAATGAAATAGTTTATGTTTACATATAGAAGAAGCCGATAAGCATGATACTTCCACCTTATGTTATAAGTTAAAGGCGGTAATTTATATAATGAAATGAAACGAAAGGAATGCAGTATGGTACATGCATCAGCGAGTTAGACTCTACCGTTTTATTGGACATCGTGCTGAACAAATAAAGACTAAGAGGCAATATGCGGTTCCTCATGTCGCTTGGTTCTTCACAACCCAGTTTAATCTCGATAGCAATCGGTTTGGTGGTTTACTTGTCTAGCACGATCTACTAAGATCAATTGTGAAATGGTTTTAACGTAGCTCGGTTCCAGTGTTGAAGAGTCAGTTATCTAGAGGGTTTACTGCTTCCTCTTCGTCCGTGAATGTGACTATAAGGCAGTTAAGCAAGCAAGTGTTTATCGATCGATGGATTTATTATGTTTAATTTTGTTCAGGAGTTACACGATCATTGACAGATACACCGATGGTTATAAAGATTTGGAGTTTGTTAATGTTTCTAATCGCAGTGTCGGAATTGGAAATACCTATTGGAAATTAATTATCACTTGATCAGTGCAGATAACATCGTGAGGTATATCAAGATATCCATAATATTCTCAAAGGTACGTGAAGTCTACCATTTCACCAACGTGGTGAACTATGGCCTTAACCTCAACGTGAGAGGAGACCGAGTGTACCAGTGGGACAATTATGGGTTGCGATGATGATTACAAATACGAGACATACTAGTGAGAACATAACATTAAGCTTGTAGAAAGTTAATTGCAATCCAAGTGGATTGCTTTATGAAATCTTCTAAATATTTATGCTCAGTCGCTATCGTAATATGTAAATATCAAGAGGTTTCGCGCCGCGATTTTTGAATGCGGATATACGAATTTTCTAATCCTTTCTAATCTAGCTTCACAAATGAGCATTTTAATTCTATTGCTGTTTAAGTAAATTGCCTTGTTTTGTATTTGCATTGGAATGACTCTTAAGTTTAGTTAGTTTCTTTACAGCAATTAAAAAGCATAACCGAAAGGTTGAAAATAATACCAGCAAAGAGACCGACCAAGAGGTGAAACCCCCGTAAACTTTAGAAATAAGTCATTTCATTTAAATTTTCAAGAACAAAAGGAAATATATTAAAGGAAGAAAGAAAGAAAGAAATATATTACATAGTGACCCAAATGCCCGTGCAACGTAGATACCCAGTCTTCGAAGTGCAGGCTTGTGGAATTGTTCTTTTGTCTGGATAAATATTTATTTATAGGACCATATATATTAGTGCAAGTTATTGGCCGCTTGTGATGTATAGTCTTGTGAGGACACACACGGGTGGTAACCCACAAGGGGTTGTGAGTGAAGAATCGTTGTTGTGTGCTACTCTCCTGAAGTAGATTATCAACTAGCAATTTTAATGAATTCAATTATAGAGTAAGACGTCTAGAAAGGATCTTGTCAGCTTTGCCTAAGTACCGTGTGATTCACCAAGCTCGGTAGCTCACGACCTTTGACCATTGCACGCGGACCATTAAAGTTTCATAAGGCTAGCGAAGGGAAGACATCGCTGTTGCGCAACCAATGTAATGCTACGCGATTTATCGCCAGTGCGTAATAAATGTCGAGTCGTATTGTTTGGAAATTCACACCATTCTCACGAGGGAACGCCAATTACCCGAAGCTCGCCTCAATGGCTGTGACCACGCGAGTAATTATCGTATAAACGTTTTATAACGTTTTGTAAATTACATGTTTGTTTGTATTTAACATGCTACAGTGATTATTATATGACTTAACTAGTATCAGCTGGATTTTTTAAATACAATTTAATTTAACACACAAAGTTGACGTGAAAATTTTACGAGCAACCATGAAACTTTTTATCTGTTTAAAATGATATTCTTCCGCTGGGAATCGAACTTGGAACACTTGAAACTGCTTTAAAAATCACAACTTTTACTACCGGGATGGTTTTACTACTAATATTTTGTTATAAATAAGGGCTTTAGTTACTCTCACGAAATAAAAAAAAATACCAACCGGTACATCATTATTAACTTTAATTAATGGAGTCTAATTATGTATTTTTTATTACTATTACGACACAATGAATATTGAAACTCCACTGTGACGACCGCGGGCTGCTTTGTTCTATGGCTATGTGTACTTTATACTTAAGCTCTCACGGTTTTAAAAACGGTGAAATTTTGCATAAAAGCTATCTCACTTACAGGTTGATGTATCATCTATTGTTTTGAGAAAATATTGTATTGCCCGGATAGGAAAAAGCTCGTGTGTTCCATGTACGGTGTCGCGCGCATTGTTATAGGATAATCTGCCTGATCGAACATTTGTCAACCAAGACACTTACCTAATTGCCATAAATGTGAAAGTTTGCGTGTGCTTTTTTTAACGCGTAATATTCTACAATATGTTTACTAGGTGTTTAAAATACTACGTGTATAAAATTTAATTTGTATCTAAATTTACACCTAATTGCATTTAAACAGGTGAATTTAATTTTTTGACACTTAGTAACCCATAACAATACAGTAACTTTACAGCTGAAATGAAATTTTATTCGGAGATGGATTTTACAAACACTTTTCGAAAGTCAATTTACGCCATCGCGTCATGAAATCCCTACGATAAGTAGGCTTGGAAGAAGAAACTACAACCTGGTATTATCTATAACATCGTTGGTTTCCCTAATAAATATAAAAAATCGAAGTGGTTTCACCCCCAGATTATTTAGCGATAGTATCTACTACATTTTGTTATATAGTTCACTCTTTTGTTCATATTGTTACAAAAAGTCGTTTTTTGAACTCTTTAACGATTTGCCGTGGGACTTGGTGATGATAGCTGACGAACGGATGGACAGCGAAAGTTTTACCACGACTAGCGCCCCGAGCGAGATTGTTACGGCAGCCCTATTTAATATCCAAACCTACGTCAAATAGTTAAAAATAAACTTTCTACTTGTACCGATGAGAAATTTAAACATGTAGGAAAGTTGTGCGTTTTTAATATTACGTTATTTATTGTAAATTTGACGAATTAAAATAAATAAATTTCGTGTTTTACCAAAATTTTGTACGGAATTAATTAATTAATTTATAATTTTTATAACAATAATTTACAATAATATTATTTTTATTGTTTTATTACGAAAAACTAATGATAAGTGATTTCTATGTTTTTCACAAGTTAAAATGTATTTTAATGATTCTGAAGGTCTCATCTTTATAACACAATATTTATTTTAATAACATTTATACATCTATGTTATGTTGCAAAACTAATTATCTGCACAGTTATCTAGTGTTTGTTTCATCAATTATACGCTTACACCAAAATTAAAATGATAACATCTTTTTAAATTGCTTATTAGAGGACTTATCAGGCAGCTTATCGGATTTTTTTATAATGTTAAGCATTTGATAGGCTGTGACAAATTTAATTGAAACTTATTTTGACAGTTGTTGTCATTGTCAACAAGCAGAAAAAAAACGTTAAACATTCTAAGACCACCTTTATCATTCCTTCTCACTGAGAATCCAAGATGAAGATGATCAGAGAATCTTGAAGCGGACACTTCTGAAATCAACAAGTGCATATACAGAACCCATATGTTCCTAATTTGAATCACAATCACTTCATACGAATCACGGCGTTTATATTCAAACTTTCGAATTCGAATTTCAAATGAGACTTTACGGTAATCTCTAATTTGTTTTTCAACTTCGTTACAGGATTCAATTTTCGAATTGTTTTATTTTTATTCGGGAATGCACTGTTTGATTTCTGAAAGTCACGTCACTAAACACTTTTAACACTGTCCCGGCACTGCCACTGGACTTACCGCTACGAAGGCTCTCATGTTGCTTAGTGTGGGGTCACTGGTGTTCGTTACTTGTGTGATGGTCCTCGGACGGTATCACAGAACTATATACCTAAACAGTGTTAGCGGTGGGGCAGAGAAAGGCTAGAATCGGTTGTGCAAGCCAGGGAGATGCCACCATGTATAGGAAGTTTTGTTTAATTAGAGGGCGTCATGCGATTTTTTCGGATTTCGGCTATCAATCGAACGAAGGTCTCGAAGGGATTCATCGTCACGTCGAATTCGATCTTATGTCAAGCTTCGTAGGTTGAATTTTAAATAACGTTTAATGTAAACACGAATTTGTTGATCGTAATATTGTCGTAAAAGTGATCATGAGTAATTTCGCAAGTTTTAATAAAGGTAAGTAATGATGGAATTGTAACGTAAACGGTCTGTCAAATGTCAGTATGTAACGGAGCGCGGGTTGTGAAATAATGTTTGGCGTTTTGTTTCAGCAATTTTTCATTAGAAACGGTTTGTTATACCTACGTGCGATGCGTGGTGTTAATTGTGGATACTTTGCTCTTAGCGTTATTACATATTGCAATTCTATTGACGACCCTGTACCTTAGTTAGTAGTAACCTTGTCTGTCGCTAGCAAACATAACCTTGCGGTTTGAATGTTCGTCTCCTACACGAGGGGTTCGCATTCAAATCCTGCGCATCTGAATTTTTTCAATTAAGTCCGTATTAGAAATTAGTTACTTCTTGCTTCGGTGAAGGAAAATAACAGAAGAAAACTCGTATGCATTACAGTTTTCTGTAATGTTTTCGAAATTGTGTGAAGTCTGTCAATCTGCATTTGGCCAGCATGGTGGACTATGGCCTTGACTTTCATTGGGTGAGGAGAGCCGAGCTCATCAGTGTAAGTGATTCTTGCTTTTAGAAGCCCAATGGTTCATCATGGTTCTGCAGTATTTGAAGGGGTTTTTTGTAAGACTTAAATAAATAAAAAAAACTTAAACAACAAGCGCTGGTTTGAATTATTTTAAGTCAACAGGGTTTAATGACCTGATAGTGTCTGACAATTCTGAAGTTATTGCACCTGTGTCGACTGGTATTTAAGGATACAGGATCCAACTTAACGTGCACTCAAGATCACGAAATACAAGACATTTACTAACTATACTCAGTATCGCGAAAGAGCTCAAAATTACTACTGCTAGTTATGGTCACTCATGCAATTGCCAACAGCGTCTGTACTCAGCTCGGAAGACCACTGGCAAGAGATCCTAGTCGTGAGATTATGACTGCGTTATACCTGTAATTGATACTATCATACAGCTTTATTGATGGGATTATTCACAGAACTAGGGGTGAGGAAGTTGGAAAGCCTCAAGCTATTTTTAGTGTAAGGAGTCCCACCATCGATGAATCCAAACCGACCTACTCGTGGTGAAGCCCTATGACCAGCGGACGGAGCAATGACCACTAGTATATCCAATTGGTGGTTGCTGCGTTCTGTAATACTCAAATCAACCATGATCCTCGTGGATTTTAGTTTTATCTTCTTGAATTAACCCATGTTTAGGATATGTTTATATTGAGTGGTGTTACTCAAACTCAAAAAGAAAAAAACAAGAAAAACAAAACACTAACTTTACTTGAGAACATGTGGTAGTTTAATTTCAAAACCTTGAGAATTTTATACATTTATCCTGATTAATAGCGGCTACATTGGTCACTTCGAGCCGGATTTATCATATACATTTTGGTCACTTCGAGCCGGATTTATCATATACATTTTGGTCCTTCGAGCCGGATTTATTATAGGTATATCAGATGGTAAAAAAAATGTTTTTTAAGCGTTTGGGGTACAGACGCAGAACCATTATTATCAAGTTCCTCGGTACTTTAACGGTAGTCTATGTAACTGTGATCCGGTTAGTATTACTGATTTCTGTGAGATACAGCATCCACTTACCAGATGGCCAGTCATCTCGTTGACATACAAAACACCTACTTTACAATTCATTTAGACGCGTAACTTAAGTGCAAATGTCGTTTACCTATAAGTGAAAATTTGTGATATTGGTATTGCATCGCCATGAGTTGTGACTTTAAATTCCATTATGATTCGTATTGTGTTCTTCATAGTTAATTTATAAGGAATAAGATATTAAATTTAAAAAAACTATTTCTGATGTACAACAGAACATTAATCTTCAGTTAATAAAAATAAATACATATAATCACCATTTAATCAAACTAATTGTCGTTATTATTTTGTATCAATTGAACTGAATAATCATAACATTGAAGCTTGAAATTCAATCATTACTCAGTGGCAAAAATACATACATTCATAACAACCCATAACTGTCCCACTGCTGAGCTCGGGTCTCCCCACACACTGAGAGGGTTTAAGGCTGCAGTCACGGTAGCCAAGTCCGGGTAGGCAAACTTCACATACCTTTGAGAACATTATGGAAAATTCCTGTGTGCAGTTTCCTCACGAGGTTTTCCTTCACCGAAGCAAGTAATTTATTTCTAATACGCATATAACTTTTGGAAAAAATTTATGTAGGTACAAGATTTGAAACTGGACTTCCATATTCGAGAAACCGACTTCAAGCCATCACGCAAAAATACTATTATTTATAATTATTTATTATCGTTCATCATACATCTTGTAAATGTTTTGTAAACTTCTCAAATTAGTCATTATATTTTACGCAAAGCATAATGTGCTTTAGATTTTATATTGCGTGAAATTCTTATGATGATTGCGTAGATAAGTAAATATGGAATTAATTTAAATATTCTAACAATTTGCAGTTTTTATTAATGTTTGCTATTATCATAGAACAAGGATAATGCTGGAATTAATGCACGATGGAATTCGTGTCGGAAAGAAAGCTCGGTCCACTAAGTAGGTAGTTATAGTAAAGTTATTTTATTATCTCTGTCCAGTGAATATTAAAGTATAGCAAGTCCGCGTTATGATCAGTTAATGTCACCGGTTTTGTTACATATGCGAAATTCAAAGTGAATCAGATCTGCGTTACAATAAAGTTGGAAGAATCTATTACGTAGCCGGATACAGTTCTGCTGGATGGGCTCATTTGTATATCAATAGCTGATTAACGGACATCCGATAACTTATTACCGGTCAACAACGAAGCGGAAGATCCGCTTTTTACTGGCTCATTACAACGGAAACTCATCTAAGTATATCACAG
>DWPQ01002686.1:0-10307 GCA_018251795.1 Perichares adela | reverse complement strand
AGTATATGACATAAGAAATTTCACTCATAATCTATTGAGTGCAAGCTCTCTCAATCTAGTAGCTTCTATATAAATGCTGCTGTTATAATTATAAATGTGTTAAATAATGCGTCCCGAGCCTAACAGTGAGGTAATTATGGATTGTTATGATGATGATGATAATATATTGCGATGTCTTTCTGAGTTCAAAAGCATCTGAATAAAACTATTCTGCAATAATCTAAATGATCTAAAACAGTCATTAATCTTGACAAGTTACCTTTAACCCCAAATCCAATTCTCGCAAGGAGCGTTTCATCTCACCAGTCAAATAATTCATTCGTTCACATTCTTGGAAGGCGACTATTACGTACGGCGTCCGTTCCTCCACCTTCCCCATAATCTCTATCATGTTAAACTCTTCTGGAAGCTTCTCCATAATTTCATCCAGCATCTGCTTTACCTGAGGAGTTTTTTTTATATTTTTATCGCTTTCGGGCATTATACTTATGACTAATAAAAGCTATTTTAATTTTAAAACTTTCAGTAGGCTTGCAACAAAGTTAATTTGCAGAAACGCAATTTCAAGGATAGGATATTTTGACTAACTTTAGAGCAGTTCTTATAGCGCAAAACGTAAAGACAAATATATACACTATGTATAGTTTTTAATGAAGTTCATAGAAAATAGAAGAAATCCCAAAGGCATAAGAATTCATAGGCACAAGAACAAACCTTATCCTCCCTAGTCACAGTTGCCGCTCCAGAAGCCTGTGCATCTCTCGGTTGCATCTCGAAGATAGTTCTGAATAAGTTCTCCGAGGTCGTGGTCAAAAATCCTATTTCGGCGTTCGGATGCAAACCATATAGATAAGGTGATTCCGCTGGCATTGCGTCTTCGATGTATTGGTGATATCCGGAGTAGTCTGTGTTGGGAGGCGCTTGGAATCCTGGCGCTAGATGAAGTTCACCATCCACCTTGAAAATTTATGAACTGTATTATGTATCTCTGAATGAAATTCTATTTTTTTTACTATCTAGAATCGCTCTTTGCTACGTATTGTAAAATAAAAAATGTGCTTGCTAACGAACTCAAGGTTAAATATAAAATTAATTAGACGATACTTATGAATCTAATAAAATATTTATCGTGTGTAAGCGTCTCAAGTCATCTTTCAGGCCAAGCTGCATGTTGACACAGATTAAAGAAAAAATAAGTTGATGGAATAACAATACAGATCTTATCCGGTTCTAAAAATCTTACCAGATCAGGCTGCATCAACTCTTCTAAATAGGCATTACAGAGACGACGATCCCAGTCATCCGTAATGTGTCCTCCGTACATGATTTCCCCAAACAGATATCTTAAATCCTCCCAGGGAACTTTAGAATTGGCTTCCAGATAATTGAATAACACGAACACGCTTATTGTGAGATCTCCTATAAATTTAAGAGAATATGTCAGAAACAATCCTATAGGTACACGAATAAGAAAATTATATCAAACTATATCTTTCTTACTCTATCATTGTAGTGGGGGTAAAAAGAATAACAAACATTATAGGCCTTTAATTTAATATATATCTACTTTAGGAACAATTTTGCGAGCAGTATCTTTTCAAATCATCAATCCATCATCCAGCCCTCGCACTTATTATTACTTACCGACATTAAAAGGATATATTTTGTTCCAGCCTTGAGGGCCAAATTTTCTTCTTTCCGCAACAACAGCATGGAAGTAACAAAGAGAGAATAGTATCGCTTTGAACTCTGCTTCTTTTCCACACATTTCCAAGGTTTCTTGATTAAAATTATCAAGAGCTTTATGCAAGTTTGCCTGAAAACAATTGATAAATGACAATTTAGTATCAAAGTTTCAATTATCAGTCTGCAATCTAACCCCAGACTCGCTTGATTACTACACTGATCTGTGCTTTGGCAAGTCCAAAAATATTAAGAATATATTGATTAGTTGAAATAAATAGAAATTATTTATCTTATTCTTAAATTCCATCTACCTGCATTCCAGTAGGTGGTTCATTAGTAATCTTTATACTGGACTCCAATATTCCTTGTGGTATGATATGTGCACCTGCAGTAGCGGCGGGTTCAGCAGACATGAACAGACGATAGTCCTTATGGCAGCCTGAAGTAAAACTTTCCATCTTTTTCTCTAGGCTCGGCAACCACTTTTTTACAAGATGAATATTCTAAAAAATAATTCAACAGATTTACTTATGTTTTACGTCACCACAGTGTAAAGGCACAAACATACCTGTAAAACAACCCAATGTCCTTTGGCCAAAGCTTCATCCATTGCCTGTTCAGCCACCAACTCTTGTCCTTGGCCCAATGAAACATTATGAAAATTTCCACAATCAGCTGTGAATCCCATGACTTTTCCTAAAGCTTCCACGTCTTTCAAAGGATTAACTCCAGGGGATAAAATAAAGAATATAGGCGTTGTGGGACTAGTCTCCTCGAAAGATTTGCTAAATTCGACTGTCCTGTTTTCTACGTACTTTGTTCCCATTTTCTCTTCTATGTAAGCTCTAAAAAGAAGAGTTCTGTTAATAATACTAATATTGTAAAACTGAAGACATCTAAACTAAATTGAATAATATTAAAGTTCATAATTACATTTTTAGGTGTTTAGATTGGCCACTCTGGGCTAGCCAGCCTTAGCCTTCTAGAATAAACCTTAAAATATTTCGACGTATTTAAATTACACTTTCAGAGAGCCATTAATTTTCCACTTCGTTCTCGCCGGACAACGCGTCAGTGCTGTTGTTGGTATCGCGGTCATAACTACTGATTACCATATGACCTATTTCTTAGTTTGTTGATTATTGAATTAAAATAAAACTTACGCTACTGCATATGTCATTCTATCTGGTCTCAAAGCTCTCAGCATGCATAGTCTTTGCAGTGCAGTCTTATTTTTCCATTCCTTAAAAAAGTACAAAGCACAATATATAATTATGTACCATAATATAATTTGACATGATGAAAACCACAGATGGACCCACCTGCGGAAACTTTTCCCGTTCGGGACATTCCATTTCAACTATTTTCTTCCATCTCTTCGGCGAGGTCTCTATATCTCTGTCAAGGTTCCTGAACTCATCTTTGCTTGCTAAGGAGCAGATGCCTCCCCAACTCTGGTTGGAGAGGAAATCAACCGGACTAGTCACATGTGGTTTAATTGGAAAACGCAGGAAGAAATCTAATTCCGCCGGCGAAATTTCTTCACTCATTAGGAGCACCTGCAAAGCAAATTTGTATTCGGTAATTATTCAAGGATTTTTTATAAAATTTCAACAATGATAATGTGAATGCAACAAAATAATTCGATAGAAGTTTTGTATTGAACCGACAAACGAGCATAAAGGTAAAATTTCAACAATGATATTGTAAATGCAATAAAATATTCCGATGGAAGTTGCATGCCAACAGCTGATATGGTACGCAGTCACTGGCGCCCCTTGACGTCTGTGATATAAAAAGCATCATTAACGTACTGAACTATGTTGGCCACTGCAGTTAAATTAAGAAGTTTTTACTAATACTGTATTCATGTAAATAAATACTAGTCCTTCACACCATTATAACCACAACCGAAATATTAAAACAAAAACAATAAAACACAAAATCGAGAGTCATTGATATCATCGATGTACAGTAGATACTAAAAGAATAAAAACGTCAGGTAGATCAGCAACAAATATTCACAACAAATAAGCATGTAAAAAAAGATTTCGTCATTGACAGGACCTTGGCAAGTCATTGTAGATGTTAACGGAATAACTTTTATTTTAATGCATAAATTAAAAAACAAAAATCTTTATAGCAGAACTGATTTACAGCCAGATTTCCATAGTGCAATGATTTAGATGGTATCCATATAGTTATACAATAACACGTTCAACAAGTCTTGAGGTCTTCTCAAAGTTAAGTAGCATCTAGTTCTTTTTATTTCTGCGCGTGCGGTAACTAGTAACCCTTAGTTATACATGACGGTAAATACCCGCCGTTTCTTTGCTATAAGTAACATCGCTGCGTTTACAAATCGCACCTGCATATTACTATTCGTTATGCTTCACCCTGTACTGTAGATGTGAAAATAACCCCATTTAAAACTTGTCAGTTATTTACAATTTTTTTTTGTTTTACGTGACTTATTGCTTTCTTGTAATTCAAGCTATACTTCACTTTTATATATTTTTTTAATATCAATGAAAAGTTAAATAGTATAAAACTACATAATATTAAGTTAATATTGACATTTGCTGCGACGGTACCTGAAACGTCATCTGCGATGCGAAAATCAATTTATCGCATTCGAATAACCCTCGCGAAGTGTATTGAAACACGGAGTAGCTTATGCAGTCAATGAGATTCTTGATTCTTTGACTCACTTCTTCAGCCTCTTCTGCCTTGGATATCGCTTTTTGAAATACTACACTGAATGCCTGGAATTAAAAATATCAGTTTGTAGTTACAAATAGTAAAACTAATTTAATTCATGATTAAAGTTCGCAAGTTGAAAAGTAAATCCATGATGATACCTTGAGAGAGAACTGGTAAATGGGGTTTATAGTATTCAAGTCGTTCAAGATGAAATACAATAAAGAAGCTCGCGCTGAGGCTGGGCGATAGAATTCCCGCGCTTGATCTATCTCACGAGACGTAATCTTTGCTTCCGCTACCTGCAATGATTTTAAATATAAATTTAGGCAAAACGCTATGATAGTAATCCTGCATATTTTTAATACCTTTCTCTCGATATCGGCAGCTGTTCTCTTCGTAGTTTCCAAATTCTCTACTAACGCTGTATCACCCAAGATATTCTCGCCAGCTGACGACAAACGTGAGAGCAAATCATCTTCAAGCTCCTTTAACTGTATCTTAAATTCATTTTGCTGTTTTGTCAGTTCGGCCTTTAATTCTTCAAGATCAGGCCTTTCAGCTTTTACCACTTCAGCTAGCAGTTGATCTTCTAGACCATCTCTAGTAACGGTAAAGTTTACTAATGTAGTTTGAGCTTGCATTTCTGGCTTGTAATGTGGGTTTGCTAATTTTGTGTGTAAAATAAGCCTAAAGTTTGGACTGTATTCCACTTCTTTGTCACCTATCTTGATGGCCCTGGTAAATATAACAAGTTTAATTGTATACTAGTAAAGAATCAACAAATTGCAATCAATTGCTAGCCATTCGTGGATTAACACCTAGAAAACTTACCTTCCTTTCTTAATAAGGTTCCGTCCCAATAGTGGATCCAATACTGGATCGACAGTTTCACCAATATTCTCTAATAATACAGTTTCTCCTTTTATGATAGCCTTTTCAATGGTGTCTAAGTAACCCTTTTGGCCTAAGCGGATAACACACAAATTGTCACCATATTTCTGTTTTATCCATTTAACGCCTTGCAGCTAAAATAACAATACAATAACACTTAATTGTACAGCTCTTAAAAGATTTAAAGCAGAGAATGAAATTTTGAAAAAGGTAAATAAAATATATACTATATATATTTCTGGTCCCAAAACGTCACATCATAATCTTCCGTTTAATAGGTAAAGTATGTAAATTCACGTCATAAGAATCTTGGTAGTTGAAACCATAAAAAATATTTGATGTATAACTGACTTATTAATAATCAAACCTGTGGATCTATCATAAGTGGCCATCGATCAGAATTAGACAATATGGTTGCATTTTCAGTACTCATTCTATCAGAAGGTAATCCCTCATTTTGCCACATTGCTATTGTGGTATCGTCTGTCAGCATCGTTAGAGGATCGAGTCCTTCTGTTATAGGTATTGGCGGCTAAAACATTCTCAAACTTAGAATTTGTTATGGTGATAAATAAATAATGATACTTAACAAAGTTAAAATGCGATTAAGCAGACATACTTTCGCTCCAAAATGTACAAAATATTCGGAAATGTTTAATATGAATAATGAAAATTTTATTTACTTCAGTTCAATCATAATAGAGAAAAATATTAAAAGGTCTTTACCTCCAGAGTTTTCAAAAACGTTAACCAATTTTTATGCAACAAATCCATTCGATACAGCTTAGTGAAACATCCCACGTATGATATAAAAGCGCAGACCAAAAGGACGTCGCCTGGTAATGTAGTACTCTGTTGCATAAAGCTGAAAAAATATTTATTTTTAGTACCGGAAAATATTTTACAATTCACTAGCTAACTCCGTAAACTTTGTCTTGCCATAAAAAATATTTGTAGAAAATTGGCGGTTGGTACTACTGGCGGTGGATACTAGGGTGAAAACTAAGAGTTGAAACCACATTTAAAAAAAACACATTTTAAAATAAATATAAAAAAAAATTTGTGTAACAGAATTATGTTTTGGGGTGGACCACCTTTATCACTTACGGTTATGGATAAATAAACAAACAAACAGGGCAAGCTGAACAAAACCGTTTAAACCCTTAAATTTTTTATTAAAACCTGTGGAGCCTTTTCGGAGTAATATGACAACTAACACTGTGATACGAGAATTTTATTTAAATAGAGATTTGTACTAGACAAGTTAATTTACGTACTTTGAAACAGATTCAGCCCATCGTACATTTTCACTAGCCAGCCCATTGACCAATCTATTTGCTAGTTGGATTGTCCTATTGGTAGCATCAGCTTCTTGCTGACATTTTAACTTCTCCGCTGTTGCTTTTTCAAAATCCGCTGTTAAACTTGCTAATTGTTCCTCGAGAGACTAGAACATCGTACAGAAGATTAAAATTCTTCAACATATATCACAATTTAACTTATTTTTAAAGCACTACAGATATATACTTACAGCAACTTTTGATTTAATACATTTCAGCTTTTCAGTAGCAGCTGCTAATTCGGCATTGGCTGCGGCTAAAGCCTTTCTTTTAGGTTCCACATCACAGAACACTTCATAAAACTTGATTATATTAATGACCCATGCGCAAAGACCAGCCGCAGCTGCTGACTTAGACCTTACAAACTCTAAAAAAACATGTAATTCGATGAACTGCCATCTCCTTATTGACATGATATCATTTTCAATGCATATCTACAAATACGATGTGTTACCTGGTTCAAATTCAGAGTCCTTAAGATAAGGCTGGATGGCTTTGATAACGTCTGGATGAATGTTTTCTTTATCATAATTGACTAGGGATTCTAAGAACATGTCGACTTTCGCCATCACCATCTGTAAATGATTATAATTAACATTTCAGACTGCAGTGCACAAATCGCATAGAGGCAAATATATAATTAGCAGGAGAACGCGTTTGTAATGCTACATTTGTAGACTATAGGCATAAAAGGAAAAAATTAATGGCATGATATATGTAAATCAGACCTTGGCAGCTTTCCAACTTCTATCTTTAGGTATTTTTCCACCAGGTGCTAACAGGACCATAACGGCAGCTGTAACATTTGTTACAGCCCCAGGCGGAGAACCAAATGATTTTAGCTCAGTGAGATTAGCTTTATTAAGCGTATTTAGAGCTTCTTGAGCCGCTACTAAAGCTGGTTCTGCTTTAATAAGATCTTCTTCACAATCTTTCTGTTTTTTAGATACTTCTTCGGCAATAACTGCTACTTTTTCTTCTTCTTCATCGGCTGCAATGTACAAAAATAAGATATTTTGAAAGTAGCACTCTTTAAAATATAACTTAAGAATCCAATGTAAAAAAATAATTCTTGCAATATTTATAGCGCATATTGATAATAGTATTTATCACCTTTGAAATTTACATACCCAATGCCTTTTCACTTTGCACTTTAGCAGTTTCAATGCCGACCATTTCAATGAGTTTATCTGCAGCTTCATTCTTTTGTTGCAATTCTATTTCTTGTATTGCTAATTTTGCTTTTAATTCATCTACTTGTGATGCTGTGCTGCGTAATTTTTCTAATCCGTTTTCTAACCTAAGAAAAAATATCTTTAAATCGGCTACGACAAAGTATAGAAAGAACAATTGGATATTGAATATTTTATTTCTACCTGGTGATTTTTGCACGAAGCTCATCAGTTTTGTTATTAACTAACTTTGCATACAAACTTATTTGTTCTAAATAACTTTTAGGAGTTGTATAATTATATCTTCGTTCATTTGATAAGTAAGCCTTTGATATAGTGTTAACTGATGTGTGTACATATGCCATAAATCTTGACACTGAGTCCCTTAGAGAAATCTGAGGAAAAAATATGATGAATATTAAGTATAGCATAGCAGGAACAGAGTACACTATCAGTTGAATAAGTTATAATACTTACAGGTAACACATGCAATGCTTCTAAGAATCTCATAGATACGGAAACCAAAGCTTCTTGGGGCCATTCGTGAAACCAATTTATTGAGGTGCAGTTTATCAACGCAGGAAATTTTCGTGAACGCACTCTCAAAGTGGAACCCACAGGAGAGAAACATAATACAACTTTAAGTTGTTTACGGACTCTATCTATAAAGAATTTCCAGCAGATTTCTCTCGTATCTGGTAAGCCAGCTCCTTTAACCTGTAGGATAGTCGAAAACAGAAGTGTTAATATTATTATAATATATATTGGTTAATGGAAACCTACAGGAAGTTATGGACTTTCCAAACTGCATTAGATCACTACAAAATAGAATAGAAATAACTACAAGTGTTACCTCATTCCTGACACCAGCGATGATATTCTCAACTTCATCATCAGGAAACAAGTCAGCAACTTCGCCGGAAGCCAACAAATCATTTATCAGAACTAGAAATTGTTCATTCGCCACTTGCGCATCTGTCATCAGGAACATTATGCCTACATTTTTCAAACCAGTTTTTATATACAAGCCTGACAGTTCATGCTGAAACACGAACAAAGTGCTATGAAATATGTGCACATTCTTTAATATTAACTTGTACCGTTTCGTTTCCTTATACCTTAAGGTCAGACACTCCATAGCCTTTCTTTAGTTGTATCTGTAGTACTTCCAAGCTTGATATAAATGCTGCTAGTCTAGATAAGGACTGCTTCCCAGATCCTCCTACACCAACTAATAGAGCACTGCCTCTAGGGCTTTCCAGAATTCTACTTATTCTGGAATAATAAACGAGGAGCATATTAAGATCAAATATATATGTCTGTGATAAAACCTAAAATATGTTACACGATAAGCATAGAAATAACTGTATCATCATGTTTAACACACCTGCATATGTGCATCATGGCGTCTTCAAAAAGCACGAGGTTCATGGCTGCAATAAGATCATTGTAACTAGCCATAGCTTCAGTAAGCAACTTGTTAAGCTGATGCCAGGTCGCGATAGGCATATATTTGGGCTCACCGATACCTCCAGCAAAGTGGCAGTAGATATTAGGTCGCTCGAATACTACGCCTTCGTCAATATCCTGTAAGATTTTAACAATTTTAAGTTTTTAATAATTGGCTATACGGGAATGTGCCAAGTAATTTCAATTTGACTGAGTACCTCAAAATTTTTCTTGCATAAATCTATCTGCATTTTCAAAAATGCGTCAATATCCTTATCCTCAGTAAGTTTATCCCCATATACCCTGTGGGTTTCATGTAACCAAAGACGTATTATATCCGAAGGATTAACCAAACACTCATTTGTACTAAACAGAAAGCCCTAAAAAGAAAACATTTTCAGGTATAAATTAATCAAAATTCGATTTACATTTTTTCCCTATGAATACAAAACATTGGAATATTTTTGCTTACCTGAAATATGTTGGACAAATCTCTTAAATTGAATATATAATGGAATTTTATAGCAGTGGGCAAAAAGATTTGTGACACTTTGTTATGTAGAGCAATTGCTGCCGATACTACATTTGCTAAAATATAAAATGTATTTATCAAAAAAAAATTTTTTATATGATAGTTATTTAAGACATTACTTTTGTCTTGGGTTATATTCAATCCATAATCCTCTTTGTTGCGGAAAACATATTCATACTGTTTACAAATAGCAATCACATTCGAAACCGACCTCTATAATGACAAAAAAGCATACCAGCATAAAATATACAGATACATTTTCATAACAGTTTCATTATTAATAAATATTTTGATACTTACGTGCCAACTTGCCAATTTGACTATTAATCCTCAGCTCAGGATTCGCCAAATGTTGGCTCAGAATCGAATGATAAATATTATTCAGCGCCTCATTATTCGGAAAACTAATAGCAAATACACAGAAATGCCTCTGCAATCTCGGATTTATAGTAAAACTTCCAGAGGTAGGGTTCATGCACGACACATATTGGGTATTATGAATATCTTTTAGGGTGAGTTTGGTGCGGTCATACC
>DWPQ01002685.1:0-10307 GCA_018251795.1 Perichares adela | reverse complement strand
ACGTTAGTTTTTTTTCTTAGGCTGAATATTGCAAACTCGCTTCTCTATCCCCGTGAAGCTGTAAAGGCCACTTGGGCCAACAGCAAAATGTCCATCAGAAACAAGTCTAAAATTTGGGTACATATTCAAAAACAATACAGGTACATTATTGCTTAAGTCAGAGTATTGTATTGTACTATACAATACAAAAGTTACATATGATTTTAAACTGGTGTCATCGAGTACTGCATACATTATAGTATGATACGGGTACTCACGATATATTATTTGTTTGCCGATATCCCGACCCAGTTGAGTCGTGACCACGATCGAACTGGGTCGAAATATTTACAAACAAACAAACCTACATATTATTATACTTGTATTATCATGAGCACCCGTACCACACTAAAATGAATACAAAAGTTGTTTTATTTAAGTATTTCTCCATTCCTTCCGCTGTTTATCAGTGAGCGTTGGTACGAAGTCTCACGTACGCACAGTCCAAGACTCGTATTCACCGTCTGTTCGTGTATTCACTCGTTCGCGACCGCTGATGTTTGTAAACGTTGCGCTGCAGTTACAATAGTGCTTCTGACGTCGTAGCTCTATTTAGATTTATCGATATTTTTTATGATTTATTTAAATTAAATTTCGCAGGTAAAGTTAACATTAAGTCCGTAGTCTATGGTCACTGAGAATCTAACATTGATCTGTATGTATTATCTATTGTTCAATTATATGTCGATCATAGTTTGATACGCTTGCATATTCTTAAAGATTTTGGTTATTTGGTTAAATGAATAAAGTTTTATATATTACTAGCTGACCCCGCCAACGTTGTTTCGCCATTTTTCACATTTTCCATTATTTCCTCGCTTCTATTAGTTGCATCGTGATGTTATATAGCCTATAGTCTTCCTCGATTAATGGACTATCTTACATCGAAAGAATTTTTCAAATCGGTCCAGTAGTTCCTGAGATTCGCGCGTTCAAACAAACAAACAAACTCTTCAGCTTTATATATTAGTATAGATTATGTACCTTTGTAAAGCGAAAAATGTACCGCATATTATGAGAAAGTTATAATATCAATAACTCATTTTGAATTAGACGAATTACATCGTTATCGTATGAAATTAACAAAATTCTATGTAATTTAACAGCTTAAAGTACTAATGATTACATTGAATTTCAATATTAGGTATGTATATATTTCAATATTATTTTCAATATTATATAGTTTCAACTTTCACGGATTACTGTAAAAATAGTACATGTACATAGAAAGTACTACTTACAAAGATGTCTGATGGATTACTACGATACAGTCTGAGATGAGACACACTTGTCTATGAGATGCTCTATTCATCGCTGTCGCGTGGAAGAGTCCCGTGAGCTTTCTAGTAGACAGGGCACGGCTCTGTGAAAAACGATGGTGAACTAGGATTAGGGAAGCTGATTTTAGTGTAAAAACAGGTGTGATCTCAGTTTGAATTCATAATGACCGTTTGATAGATATTGTCAACCTTGTTAGCACTCTATTAAATTGAGCACGTGAGGTCCATTTCAATAAAACAAGTATATGGCGACGTTAATTTTTGTTTATGAGCTGTATTATAGAACTAATGGAAATAGAATGGAAGGAATATTATTGTGATCGAAATGAAGGTGAGTTGCTTCGTAGTATGGGAGTATAGGTAGGTACGCGCAAGATGATATAACAGTTTATAATAGTGATAATATTAAAATTTTATTTTATATGAAAGCTTATTGTCGGTGCTTGATGCTCAATATTTTTTTTTTTTTTTATATATGTCGCAGTTCATTCCAAATCCAATGTCATTAGCAATCCGTAAAACCCGATGATATTCGTCATTATCATATAATTACATAACACATTGGTACACAACAGCTGCATTTGCGGCGTAATGTGTTATCAAAACGTTGTTTATGTCGCTATATTTTTTGCTCTACATAAATTGATATCGGTTTTAAAGTGTTGGTTTGTTTCATTAAATACAACTATCGATAAAGCGATGTAGGTTTACGAGAAATGAGCACGTCACTACGTCGGCAGTCACTTCCCACGGCCCGTTTCTAATGAGCCGCGTTCAGTACTTCTGTTCGCTAATAGAGGAACGTGAGGTAAAAGATTTTGATGAATAAATCCACCGAACAATGAATAAACAAAAATGCCACTAGTTTTCTTTGACAACAGCTACTTCAGTACGTAAACGAATGTTGCGAATTCAATTTGTTCTTGCATTTCACTATGAAAATATTTTATCCTACCACAAAAAAACAAAACCGACAATCACTAAAAAATTGGAACTAAAAACTTTCAAACGAATTATTTTCGGTCCGCGGCAAAAATTTTATTTCACTCGAAAACGTTAACTGAATTTAAACTTTTATAACTGAGAGTATGCTCTTAAGTAGCGAACAAACAAACATATAATTCACAGACGGAGCTGCGTCCCGCTAGCTTAAAGTTGTGATTTTATCAAAACACGCATAAATTTCAACTCTGAAGTTAGTTTGGCTGTACGGCCTTAAATGTGAACCGGAAAAGCGGCCAACTTCACGGCAAATATTGCCATTGCAAAATAAAGTGAAACAAACAGCTCGTCCTTTGTTTGATGTCCGTGTTGACTGTTCCTTATCCACTATCGCTTGAACTAAAGCAACTCGGTGCGTCGACCCTGGCCCATACCATGGGTAGGTACGAATCATGCGTGTACCGTATACACGTATACAAGGAGTTAGGCTACCGCTCCCGAAAAGGAAACCAAGTGATCATACTGATAATACCATTGATGATGAGTGAGTAATAAAATCGATTTCGATGACAACCTTAAACCCTCTCCCTTATAGCAGTGGGACAATTATGTGTTATGATACTGATAAGTTAGTATAAAAGTTAATTGAAACCATAATTATGTAACCATATTTATATGCAAGAAGTACAAGGATGCTTGATTCAAATCAATTTATCGATGCGGTAGACTTAAGGACCCAACTACATCAGTACCACAACGCACAATTTTATTTTTTATTATTCTGAATTTATATTAAACAAATTTTTACGTAAACAATTTAAAACAATAGGACAACTTCGTGGTAGTGGCTTTCTCTTTCTCCACTATTGTTTGAGTTTTTCGAGGCTGCACAGCTGAAGAGATTATTCGCGTCGTTGTTATTTTACTTAAATTTTATGTTATATGCCTAGGGTAAGTACATTAAAAGAGAAAGAAAATTAATCTAGAAACCAGTAGATATTCTTCCTTCCTGCTAATTGCTGTGTTCAATATATAATGTACAGGATCCTTCAGGATATGTTCCTTTACCGAAGCAAGTGATAATATTTTCTAGTGTGCAACTAACTACGAACCATTTCTGATGCGTGCAAGATCTGAACGAACCGCTTCGATCGGAACACCAACCTTTCAAACCACTAGGCTCTGAATGCTTCGCTTCGCTCACTTCGCATAATATTTTTTATTTAAACCAAACAATGTTTGTAAATTTAATACAACACACAAATACTATAATAGAATAATTAATATCATCTCCCTTTATTAGGACAACGTAATATAGTCTTTTGTCGGTAGTAAAGTTGCTTTCCGAGCAGCTAGTTCTGCCCGTAACAATGAAGAGTATAAAAGATCGAGAAATGAGTTTAGAAAGTCGTTCAATAAGCGATGTAGTTGTTTTTTCGAGATCGCACGATGTTGAAACTAGTCGTGGCCGTTTCGTTCCTGGCATAAGCCAGTATGCCGCAGGGCGTGACGAGTTATTATTTCTCTGTTTGATAGACATACCAACGTAAGTATTAGTATCTGCAGTACAGGTTTGATACACGCGGGCATAAAGACATTAAATTAAATTGTAAAGACTTTCTTAGTAAGTTTCTAAGTATGATTTTAAAGTTTTATCAAAGCAGACGCTAACAATTTTAAATGTACTGGTGCCGATGATATTTCGAATCGGTTGCATAGATGATGATCACAGCAAGACTGCGGTGTCGAAGGAAAACTCTTGACAGATGGCAACTGACACTAAATGAAACTAATGGCAGATAAGCGTGTCAACTTTGTTTTGTTTATTTCACATTCTTAATATGCAACATATCGCAAACAACACTAATGCTTTATCTTCACGTACTAAAGACATAGTTTTAAGTTTTTATAAGTTAAAGTTTTTTTGTTCTTGCTTTGTTGTAGTTGTGCAAAATTACTCACCTTACTAAATAATCGTATTATTAAAACAAGCATGTGTTATTTGCAATAGAAGTCTGCGTTATAATTTAAATGTGATTAAAATGTTTCCATTTCCGTAAGTAAATGTAGCAGCAGGAAATATTTATAATCTCCAACCTCAAGTCTTCAAATACGTACTCCAAGCTGAGCTAGTAAGCAATTACTCGAACCGACCATCTCGTCACGAAAATCTTAACGGTTCACGCAGATTCTTGGGCAACGTCAGCGGCATCGCTCGTAGTAAAGCCATTTGCTCTAATGGTTTCACCGCCGTTCTCAGCGTAACACTAGATTACGTACTCATACAATTTTCATCCTTATTTAAATAATCACAGTTGCTGATTTTGTTTACATTATAAATGTCGGTTAATAGATTTAAGTTTGCCAGGCGTGTTGGTAAGTGTTTAAGAATGTAATATTTTTAAAGTAATGTGTAAGTAATGTAACATTTTTAAAGAGTTTGAAGTAGTGAGATGAAGTTACCAAAAGCGTTATGTTTAATTAGTGTTAACTAATGCGTAAGCTTATAGGAGTGATAAGCCTAATTTGAAAGTTGAACTCCGACGAGGGTTCGACTCTTGTACGCTCTTTTATTTTTTAACGTTATGCTGGTATTAAATATAATTATCGCTTGTTTCGGGGATGGCAAACATCGTGAAGAAACCTGTAAAATTTATTATCCACCCATAGTGTTCTCAAGGATGTTTAAGATGGATGGGTCTCTACGTGGCCGTTGTGGTAGACTATGGCTTAAGGACTCCCTCTTAATGAGGATACTCTTCCACTGGGAAAATTATTAATTGTATTGATGATGATAAGGAAAGCTTAGACTGAGTTGAAAATTACTTAGTTGCTCATAGTTATCCCGAAATACCTATCTGGCTTATCGAAAGTGGCGAATCATTGGATGAACATTTCTGGATAAACTTATTTAGTTGAGCGTCGGGGCTGTCCCGGCATGTCCCGTAGTTAAAATCTCTTAACGACCGTGAGTCGCCGTTTTATTGTTCTTCGCTCTGATAATGACTGATGACTTTCTCGTGATGTCTTTGTTTGGGGTTGACACTGACGTGAAAATGTAATCATGGCCTGTCGCTGGGACTGAATGGTGGGGAAATAAATAATGAAAACTGTATTGGTGGAACCGGAGGCGAAACAATTGCAGAAATTCGTCTTTTATACCGCGGGCATAATGGTTAGATGATACAAGGAATGTTAAATAAATTGTTCAATGTATTGGAAGATTTATTAACATCAGAAATCATCCATTAGTAAAAAAATATTTATTCTTAAACACACTTCTTAACATTAGTTCATGAAAATCTATATCTATACTAATATTATAAATGGGAAAGTAACTCTAGTCTGTTTGTGTCGTAATCACGGCTAAACTGCTGAGCCGATTTTGATGAAATTTCATATGGAGATACTTGAAGGTGTTGGGATGAAAATGAGCTACTTTTCTCAGATTTTTTAGGTTTTTCCAAGAAATTAATAATTTTACGAGATACATAAAAACAATGTTTTACAAAAATAGTATCCTGGTCCAGTAGCTGGTTATCCGGGCAGGACAAAGTCTGCCGGGTAATCTAGTTAAATTAAATAAAATAGATAAATTTGTTTTGAATCAGTTTCATTCTCATAGTGCGATATTGCGAACACGAAAACTCGGGTTTCCCTAATAATTTGATGACCCTATTTCGAGTGCTGGAATTATGTGATGTAAATAATATCTCGCAGTTGTAACGTCGGCGTATAGCGTCGGTGTTTCCGGTCATGAAGCTTCGCATTTATCTCTTATTTACAAGAGTCTTTAATAACAGTGTTAAGTGAACACTTTGAAGATCCCTTTGATATTCGTAGAGAAGCCGGCTTATGATTTATTATTCAACGCCTCAATTAAACATTCCGTCTAGTCTACGTTGCATTGTTTCCAGATTTCGCTATGGTTTTACAGCTGCTATTAAAGTGTTAATTTCGGTTATTTTTTTACGATTAGCACGGATATACAATTTTCTTTAGTTCTTTGATTCACTTATCGGTAAATAAATGTTGTAAACTTCAAACATTTTATTTCAAACTGGTAATCCGCTTAGCTTGGCTACGTGTATTTGTTACGAACGTGTTAGTCACGTGTTAGTGGAATCAATATGAGCTGTGCATTGTAGAATTTTTATTTAAAGATGAAAGCTTCATAAAAGACA
This sequence comes from Perichares adela, assembly GCA_018251795.1. NCBI lineage: Eukaryota > Metazoa > Arthropoda > Insecta > Lepidoptera > Hesperiidae > Perichares > Perichares adela. The sequence continues at coordinate 3,862 of DWPQ01002685.1, read as the reverse complement.
CTTTCTTGAATAAAAACTCTCAACCGTGACGTTCATTCAACAAAAAGATTCGAAACAGCTCAAATGCACCTTTTCTCTGAGTATCGTCTAGATTAATAATCGAGTTCTTAAGTTCAACACGTTCATGATTTATTAGGTAAAAAGCATGAAAAGAACTGTGTCTAGAATAGAGAGATTAGTCTAAGCAACAACGGGACGTCGCCATGACAAAAACAGCATCAATTAACTTTTTTGTTTTAAAGTTGGAGCAAGTACCAATAGCTCGGAGCGTCCGAGCATTCCGCCTGAGAGAACGTCTTTAGCCGTGTGATTTGCTCTCGATACGATAGTGATCGATTCGATTTGTTCGTTTTAGTCCGGTTTAAATTGTATCGCTGCTTGGGGCGATTAAGGCTTTCGCGTTTCTAGTGGATTGTAAAGGATGGAAATTAGTCGCGCGACAATTCCGTAGCTATTCGCTATCGCGTTGTTTGATTGTTTTATGCGAGTATATTGGCATTCAGTTATTGCGTATTAGCAATGGCTATTGTATTAAAACAATTAGGTAGTTCATCGGCGGGGTAATTGTTGTTATTTGAGTGCGGACTATGACATACAAAGTGGCAGAAGCAATAAATTGACGTGCATAAGTGTATCGGTGATGATACCTACATGAATAAATGATTTTGAATTTTAATTTGAATACATTCATACATTGTATAACAACCCATAATGGTCCCAGTGCTGGGCTCGGGTCTTCACTCATTGAGACGGTTTAACACGCGGTAATAAGGTGGCCCTTATATACCATAGCTTCAGTACAATTCCATAGAGAGCGGAAAGTGACGGAAGAATTGTTTTTATTGTGCTTAGTTATGGGGGACATGGGGGTAAGTCGTTGTGTCAGTAACAAGCGGGTCCCCTGTTTCTTTAGGCCTTCGTTGGTCATCCTTTTCGGTGTTTCAGATGTCTCTGGGCGACGATGGTTATTTACCACGTTTGTTAGTTTTACGGATTGTCACAAAAGTAATTGAAGAATGAGTGATGAATTATGAGAAATAATAAAAGGTTGTAAATAAAAAAAATATATTGTAGGGTGCAATTACTAAATAATAATATTATGAAGTGTAATAACCTCAACTCCTCACCTCAAAACCTCAACAACGATTTGATTAGTGATAAAATTAAATGTTTAAAGCTTTACAACAGAATAAGGGTATTTAGTAGCAATGTATTTCAATAGTAAGGTTCACTTCTTATTGTAACGACGGTAAATGAATTTATTAGATAGTTTTGACAAAATAGAAAAGTACGTAGTACCACGAATTCCACTATTCTATACCTGCAAATTAAAGTGACGATAAAATGCACTAAAGTAAAAGATAGCTATTATTATTAGCAATTATTAATTCCCGATGCTAATCTACTAATGTCAAACATTTAATAAGAATTAATGAATCATTTTCGCTCGTACCTTTGTTGCGTTTAATTAATAATTGCTCGTAATAATTTTATACACAATCCAATTCATCTCATATAATAAATGACCTTAGCCTATTTCGTTGTTGAGATCTGAACGATAACAATTATACTTGTATTGTGTTATAAAAGTACATTAAAGTGTAATTCATTACGAACAAAGCGGCTATCAGCAACATTTTAACGTTTCGACCGCGAACAATGTAGTTTACAGTTTCCAACGCAGATGTTTAAAAAGAATCAACAGTTAACAACATCGTAAAAAAGCTCGGACGTAAACAGCTACCGTTGAAATTTTACAGTCACTCTTGTTTCTCGTTTTTTTTTTTTTTTCTCCCTTTCGAGATAGAGTAAGCTTAAATATTGTTCAACGACAAAACGCGCTCGGATGTACTTCAAAATTACTGCGGGAATATCGCCATTGAATTTTTGCGGGTTCATAAAGACTACTGAAATGTGTTTATAAAGATACGGTCAAAGTGAGCTGAAAAGGTGATAATTTTGCGCAACCATTGGCTTGAATCCGCTCGGTATTTATTATAATTCGGTTTAATTCATTTCAAATGTTAGTTTTTAACGAGCTGTAATAGTGTGTTCATACTAAAAGATTTAATACTTATTTCTTCTTATTTTCTACAATATATTCAGCATCAGATTACGTAAGTTCACGGCTAATATAAGCTAAACTACAGAAACGGTGCGCAATTGAAACACATAATGTCCTCGACGTTAACCTTCTGAATATTTGAAACATATAAATGAAACAAATGTTTTGCCATTCCGATGAATAAACGCTGTAAATAATAATACTGCGAACAGAAATATGCGAAATGATCACTTTGCAAAACATCTTAGGGTGAATAACACTGGCGCTGGAATATAATAAATCGGTTTGATATTTTCGGTCATGATGAAAAGATGCTATCACACTATGTATTTGCTTTATGCGTTTCTATTTTATGATAATCAACTCACATGCACTGTGAATGGTATTTATAATATTAAATGAATTAGTTATTCTCAGAATTAGCATATTATTTATATTACCATCATCATTATTATTCACATTATTTATTATTATTCACATTATACTCGAGTTACCTAATGCACGAATGCATAACATATATTATAACTATGAAGTTTTATGGTGACAAAATTTTGTTATTTTGCTGCTGTTTCCGTTTTATTTTTGTTCATTGCCTGTCATGCGAGTCGTCGAGTTCATAAATTTAAGAAATGTATGTGGCGGCGTGGGATACTAACGAATTCGAGGACTTGAAATTCGCCTTTAATTGCGTTAATATTTACACGTGTTATCTTCATCGCTAAAAAACGACCATATTTACTTCGTTTATACGTCCCACGCGTACGTCCGAAATTATTATATTCTATTTCTCATTCTGTCGTGTAAACATTGTGTTTAACTGTCATTCTTTAGCTAAATTGTGTTACAAATGTCGTGTTACGGACACTACAGAAGCTAAATTTAGAAGATATGACGTATGACTTCTGAGTTCTATCAAATGTATTGAACTCAATTGGTGGGGTACATCGTTACGTGTTAGTGTATCGGTGTCGATCCCGTTAAAGTCGAAGGTGTGACTGTTTACACTCAATCGGCGCAAAGGGTTGTCAGTGCGATTGATTTACATTAAAATAGGTGGTCCGGCCCACACGGGAGATAAATCTGTCAATGGCGGCGCAAGGCGGCAGTAATTTGTCGGTGTGCGCGGGAGTTTAGCCAATTGGTTCCCGTCAGGTGTTTCATATTCACATTATAATTATGGTTGTATTGTTACCGTTCAGCGATCGAATTTATTTAACATTTCGATCCGCGTCCAAGATAAATAGAAGGCAAGGTCGATCGCGTTTAAAGTGCATCTTTGTAGATTCTGCCCTGGTTTGTTTAATATTTCGGGATTGAAACAATTTAGATATGTGGAATGCGACGTATCGCTACTTCGACTCGTCAGTTAAGCGGTCTCTGCGCTGTACTGTTTACATTACAGGGTGTATTTGGTGCTGTGTCAATCAAACGGTTATTTACGATGCTACGAATATAAACAGTCGGTCGGCTTAAGCGTCTTGGGTGTCATAAATTAAATTATTGTAGTAAAATTTTAGCCTCCCTTGTTTGTGATGCATATTGTCTAGCTGACCAACAGATGACGCTAAAACATCTGGTTTTCTCCTTTTGAAGACAGCTGAGTGGTACATAGCTATGATCCACCCTATTAATTATGTGCCACCGTATTAACTAACGTACCATGTTAATCCCTATTAATATTATAAATGCGAAAGTAACTCTGTCTACTACGCTTTCACGAGTAAACCACTGAACCGATTTTGATGAAATTCGGTATGAAGATAGAACTGAACTTGGGAAAGGACATAGGCTACTTTT